>CM046790.1:33620797-33670797 GCA_025617405.1 Perca schrenkii
GAGGTTTTCCCGTCACTCAGCCGACATGGCTTGAATGCAGCATTACACATGTATGGGCTTGCCTGCAGCCTGCAATACCCACATCAAACACCCAGGCTTACTGAATATATGAATGAATATGAATGGCATTGACCATGTTTTTATGTTTTCATTTGTGACATTCGATGTCACAAACGTTTCTGTCTGTTACCTCATTATAAAAATGAACAATCACCATTTAGGAATCACTTACAAGCACTGAAGACAGCATGGTTGTTGTTTCTGTTAGCAGAGTGTGCATGCTTCACATTACTCACTCCCCCCTGCTTCCCCTGATGTCTGTTTTGCCTCATGAGTGTTGACAAAAAGATTGCGGCTGCTTCTAATCTAACCAATGAGATGACTTCTGCACCTATGAACTGTTGTACTACTTCTCACACATCATCTGTGCCGCCTACCTTCCCTCACTCACTCTCTCTCTCTCTCTCTCTCTCTCTGTTTCTCTCATTAAGTGCACTCTGTAACTTTCCCAGACAACACCTGTGCGTGTGACTCATGTGCACATGCTGCCAAATAGCAGTTAGTAGATCTCTGCTGCCAATAAGATCACCCAGGTGAAGCGGCCATTGGCTGGATGGGCATGACCCTTTTCCCAGTCTGAGTTTTGTAATGAGTCAGCAGCTATGATTAGGCACCGGCACTCACGACAACAGGAAATGGGTGTATGTGAACATTTCTGTACATAATTCCACAGCTATAACTCACGCTGACTTACTTGTCAATCCTCATCCCAGTATTGGTCATAAAACATTTTGGACTTGACAAGTTTATGTGTGCAGGAAAGTGAGCTGATTTATTATTGTGTGAAAAATATGAATATTTGTTTAGTTTTCATTTTCTAATTTTATATTCTTGTATAAGTAAGCATAACTGATAAAACAAATACATTCATCTTCCATTCATTGCATTTATTGTTTTCTGTTTTAAACCATTTTAACAACAGGAGAGGTCAATTAAAGAATTTTCCTGGTCTGATCGTGTGGCTCTATTCTTCACTTTAACCTCTGACTTGGTGTAAGTTGCTGTAGTCCTAAAATAGACCAGGTTTATGAACAGTTCTAAATATTTTAATGCTCATGAGTTTCTGCCGCCGTTGCTATGGAAACCAGGCAAGTCAGGGGCACACATCAAGAAACTAACTACTGTTTTTTCAACCTGGACCTTATTTTCCTATGTTTTTGGGTCTAAGTGACTGATGTGAACAACAATCTTTGACATTGGTCCAGTATTAAGCAAGATTGCTGCAGTCGGCAGCAGAGAAACAAGCTACAATGTAAGTTAATAGGGCAATTGTCCAGCTTGTATTTACCTTCACAAAAGTGAAGATGAGAAAAGGGTATTTTACAATAACTATGAGTGCACCAATAGTTTTACCAGTTTTAAGTAAACGCAACTTTTATTCACGTTTGTGTTGTTTGTGACCAAGTGCTAGCTAGTTTGTGTCTTTTAGCTCGTAGCTTTAGCGGCAGACTATTGTTTAATATACTGTCTATGGTTGTACGTCCCGCTGTTGGAATCCTCTACAGTACAGTCACACTTTTAGCTGTCAGCATTTTAACCGTTTAACTGGGACAATTTCATAGTGGTTGGTGTAAACCGGGACATTTTAGCGTCCCGACAGGCTTTTGTCGGGACTCGGGACAAGCAACTTAAAATCGGGACTGTCCCGGTCAAACCGGGACGTCTGGTCACCCTAGATTAATTGGTAATCAATAGCACCTGGCTTTGAGAGCTCCATAGTTTAAAGATTTGGTTACATTGTGCAGGCTCTGGATCAAGGGCCATAGTGAAAAGAATAGTGAAAAGTAAATGGCATAACTGAAGACAAGAAGTCAATAAAAGCCTGCACACTCTCTCATTCTCTCTCTTGTTACCATCTCTAATCTGATAAAATGGTCAAGAATACACTAAACAAATCCCAATGTATCACCTAAATGGCAGTAGAGCCTTTTAGGATTAATTATAGCAAAAACATACGCACAATTTGACGATACGTTGTTCCAAGTGGACACACCAAAGCTACTTACTGTATGTTGACTGTGTTATATTAGCAGTGAGGTGCTCAAACTATTTCTTACAGTGTTATTCTGGCATGGCCATTTCCAGCTTCCTCCTGCTGCTGTGTGCCCCAGAAAAAGTCCAAGACCAGACTTTCAATAATCTTTGGAATTGGATACTGTATGAAAGGATAAGGCTGACCAGAGGCGGAGTGGCAATCGGGAGAGTCTCGATCCTCTTAAAACACTCACTGCTCCCTTTTTAAAACATATATTTACAATCAGAAAGGACTTTATTGCCACAGCAGTTACCCTATGTGGAATTTGGCTTGGTGATTGGTGCATACATACACAAACATATTAAACATTAATAAGAATAAACAATAAATACAGAAACAAATATATACAAAATGTAAGCACTGTGTGTAATGAGCAGATGTATAATCCACACATACATCCATGTATAATCTTATGTTGAAATTGTATCTTATATATTTCTGTGGTCTGATGATTATTTTAAACACTAGTCTTTTACGGCATTTCCGCTACACACAAGTAACATGAAAAAAGAATTATTGAAATAATAATTACATTTTAAAAATGTTTTAATTTTGCTTTATAACTTTGTTTTCATGTTTTCCTTTTTATACTATCAACAAGTAGCAAAGACTTAATAGATGAAGGCTGTATATACCATATATTTTCTAACAGCTGTTTTTCTTAACCTTTGCGCTGCTTTGATAAGTGACAGTATATTTTAAGAAATCTGAAGCCTAATGTGCATGGTGCCTACAATGTATGAGTGACTCATATCCTTGCTGAAATGCTACTGCTGTGTTCACCTTGCTATAAGAAGAATCTTTATACACAGAAACTGAGCTCACTGAGCAGGTGAACCACTAAATACTACCAGCTGTTGTTTCTCATTTCCACTGTATATGACCAAGGTAGTGTGGAGCTGGGTGGCATTCAAATTTGGTAACCTGATATTTGTGCCATGAGCGATGTACTGATGTTACCTGATCTTGAATCTCTGAACACACAATTTTGAAGAAGAAATAATGGACTTTTGTTGAGTCACTTCACAGCCTGTCACACATAAATTACTCAGTCACTGTGCTGGGGTTCTGTTTCAAGAGGCAGGATATTGTAGAAACACCAGCTGACAGATGAGTTTTAAGCTAGCAGCAGAGCTTGAGGGATGGCATTGTCGGCCGGTCGGTCCACCACTCTGGTCCGGATTGAGCTGTGACGATTTTCTGCATGTCTTCCCCCTCTCTCTCTCTCCCCTAAATTAGTACAATACTTTGGTTTATTATTATTATTATTATTATTATTATTATTATTATTATTATCAAATACCTGCAAAACTAATAACTTTCCCATACTCCTAAGCTGTACTTTGTGTTTAGTACAAATTTATTTACATGCTAAACTAAGATGAACATGGTAGACCTGATACAGGCTAAACATCAGCATGAGAGTATTGTCATTGTGAGCATGCTAACATGTTGATGTTAGAATTTAGCTTAAAGTCCTGCTGTAACACACTAGCGCGGCTGTAGACTTAGCAGTCTGAAAAAGTTTTTTGTGATTGTTGCGGGCAAAAATCCTTGATTATGCGTCACGTTTTCTTAAAAAATGCGATGGAATATGTGGGATATTTATGCAATTTTATGCGATGAAATTGCGGGAACTTGTCAAAATTGCGGGAACTTGCAAAAACTGCGGTTTGATGAAAAAGAGAAAAAAAAGTGATTCCCCCAACACCCTGCTTTTCGAAGATATTCACGTCGCGTAATCACATCACTTCATAACGTTCCCATGGCAACAGGGGAAAATGGCTGCATAAACGTAACATTTTTCAACTTTCTGCTAAGATATATGGGACTTTTTTGCCACGAAAATGCGGGGATTATGACATCATGCAAGCCCTGCATATTTTGCGCGGAAATCGTCAATTTATGCAGCGAAAGTGCGGCGTATTTGAAAAAATGCGGCCCTTTGGCTGATTATGCATTAAATTATGCGATCGCATAATCGCGTTTTTCTGGAGGACTGACTTAGTCTTGTTACATAGATGTGCCTCTACAGATACCTTTACATTTAGTACTATAATGCTGTTTACAAGGTAGAGAATGAAAAGTTACAGCGTGCAAGGTCTTGTCAGCTTTGAAGCTGACAAGACCTTGCACGCTGTAAAATATGTGCCGCATGGGCGATTTAAGACACTTTTTAGCGGGGCTCAAGCAACAACAAGTTCCTTCCCTAGGCTATTTTGCATCAGCACCACGGCTTTCCCCAAGATGATTGTGATTGGTTTAAAGAAATGCTAATAACCAGAGCACGTTTTTCTCCCATCCCAGAATGCTGTGTGGACTAGCAAGACCTTCCTGTGCAACGCGGTGGAGGAAGGTCTGGCAAAGCGAGACTACAGTATATAACCTTTGACCCCTCTAACTTCCATCAAAATACGTGATACACCAGGTGATGCGTTAAAGGGTAATTGTAAATCATACAAGGTCACACTAATACAGATTTTTTTTCATTGATTACATGTCACTTTGCAACGCAGTAATACAGTAGAGACCTAATTTCTAATTGGTACAGATATCCATGGTGCCCAGGCCATGTATTCTGCTAACTTTAGTGATTCTCTGACTTTTCCTCTAGTGCCACCATGAGCTACAAATTTAAATTTGTCATTGGCTTTGAGTTAGAGAAGCTAGTGGAATGGTGATGATGAAGGAAGTGGTATCTGGACTTTAAGTTGTTGGTAATCGCTCTGTGGGTTTGTCACTTTGAGCAACCCCTGTCACATTACACATAGTTAAAGGTATTGTGGAGGATTTTCTTTTTCCGGGTGGATCATCAAAATAATTGGTCCTCCTAGTTGTCAATCAGTCTGGTGATATGTATACGTAAGGCCGTCGTACGTGCACGTCCCTAGGTAGTCTTCGCTTTCTGCGCATGAGCACTTTCAGGTGTATATGTGTGGTGAGCTCCGGTTTCAGCCGTTCATGGAAGCTCGCCGTTCTCAAGACAAGAGTTTTTTTGGAAGAATATTTCACACGCTGGCGTGCGCTAAAAGCACAGGTCGGGCTTCCCACTGATGCCTCAGTCGCGAAGCTTCTACTCGACAGGTAAAGTTTGGCATGCTATTTGGAGAAATCCTTTTAAAATCACTGCTACTAAAAGTTGATGTAGCTAAGCTATGATTAGCAATGCTAGCCCTGGCACAATTCACGCACCGCGCACACACGGTAAACATCTCAATTTGTGAAAAAGTGCAAATCTTCTTTTGGAAAGTAGGCTTGTATGAGCCATGCCGACAGCAACTTGTAAACAGTGCACTCTCGTGCACACGTTTAATAGGTGTTCCCTCTCAGGAGCAGGCAGAGTGTTGCGCATGTGCATTTTTTCAAAAAGTACAGAGGGCGGTTCTTTTCTAAAATTCGGGAAAATCATCCACAATACCTTTAAAATAAAGATTGTCATTAGTGCAGCATTAAGGAGATATAGCCTATTTTCCACACAGCAAGTATTCTTCAGGAGCCAAACTTTGACACACTTTACAGTATACTGAGATATGGGTATAGCTGAGTTTCCCATACAGTACTGTAAGAATAATTAAATGTAGGATTGTTGTAAATTGTTCATTCCCAGATCACCATGTCACTCATTTTGAATAGCTTGAAAGCTGTTAACCGCCATCAGGTCAAAGCATTTCAGGACATTGTGTCTGTCTGTTTTTTTATGCATCAGCAAGCCCAATCTTGTGATAAATACCTTGACACTGAGTAATCTAAGTTTGTCTGTGTGAGCCTTAGTATGACTACACATGATTTCTAAATACACTATATGTCCTTCTATGTAATGTACCTGTAAATGTCTGACAGTATAGTCTGCTCCAATTAAGGATTTATCACTTTGGTCAAAACCACACAGGTGCCAACTGACTTTATAGAGTCAATCAATGGACACGTGCTGGGTAGGTGTGGTGGCCCCATACCAAGTGTTTTAGTAACATCCTTTTCCCAGTGGATATTTGTGGAATGGGGCTCTGATTGCAGGTCACGCAGCATGCTTTTCAAGGTAACCTGTGAAAGACATCACCCAGCCGGCGCTGCACTCCAGACATCATTCAATTCAATTCAAGGAAAAACTCCCTTTTAGGGAGAAACCTCGGACGGACCCAGGCTCTTGGTAGGCGGTGTCTGACAGTGCCGGTGATAAACAATAATAGTCACAATAAAGATAATGGAACTATCACTAGAAATAGTAATTGTAGTAGTTTATGGCGTAGCAGGGAACTGTAGGCCATAGCAGGACATAGCAGGGCACTGCAGAGCGTAGCAGGGTATAGCAGGGCATCATTACGCCTGTGTTTTCTCTGTCAACATACCACTGGGCTCCAGTGTAAAAAAAAACCTTACTGACATAAAATAAATGCAACTACAGATAAGATCTACAAATCATCCATTAGTGAAAATGCTGACTGTGGAATGTTGGAATGGGTGTTGCTTGAAGCTATACAAACACGCACATGCACATGCACACACACATGCACACGTACACGCACACTCACACTCACACTCACACTCACACTCACACTCACACACAAAAACAAACACAGATTCCTTCAATTCGATTTCTAGTTAGATATTAATAAACTGTTGGATGTTTGTGTACACTTTGAATTGAATCTCTTGATCTGCTTGCATACAGTGACATTTACGGAGGGCCAGCTGGAAACTTGCTGACAAGCTGGACACTTAAGTTGACATTCAGGCTCCAAGTCCAAAACTCAAAGCTGTTAGAAGTTGATGTTGTTTTTGCAATGAGGGTATATATAGTTGATCCCCGGTGGGGGAAAAAAGGCAAAACATTGTTTGTTATTAAGTGCCAAAAGAGAGAAATGTTTTCCTGCTTTTTTCTGAAAATCTCACAAATTACAATTCTGGTTTCCATTACTCAGAGTTCCTTTGGGACATCACTGTCCACGATAGACAGACAGACAGACAGACAGAGAGACAGTATTTCATTCGAGGCTTGAACAAGGCTAAAAACAGTTCTGCTTTTATTCGATTGCATTTCATGCTGACGTTCACTTTCCCAAAGATTGAATATTTTACAGATTCTGCAGTGCAGTGTTAAAGGGTGTGAAAATGTGGTAAATGAATTGTCATTCATCCCAAAACAACCAAGCAGACTACTGTATTCACACACGATCCAACGCAGAGCAAACTTAGTTCCTATTTAATATGACTTCACAGAAATGACAATTCTGTCACTTCCATCAGCCCCATGTTTCCTGGGATACCTCATTAGACCTGAAAAAATGAAAAGACTGACAACATTCCCATATCTGTGCGCTAAGTACAGAGCTGGTGTCAAAAGTCAATTAGCTTAGCTTAGCAAAGGACTGGAAGCAGGGGGAAACAGTTAGCCTACCAAGTGCGCCTACCAATACTTCGTAAGCCCATAATTACAGTAACATGTTGTATCTCGTTTGCTTTATCCACACACACATTGATTGAAAAGTAAAAACATAAAGTTGAGGTTTAGTGTGGATGTGTAAAATGCTTACTATATCTTGATGAACGAGGCTAGCTCGCCCCTCCCTCCTCCTCATCCTGTCCCCTCCCCCTCCCTTCCATGCTTCCGCTCACTAACCCCCCAACCCCCACCCCCAAATCCTTCTGGTTGGTTATTGGCTGGAACACTGGAAAACTGTTTGTTATGTTTGGTGGTGCAGGTTGGCGCAGTTTGTTTTTGTTGGCGTTTGTGGAGCCTGGGCTGTCTACAGAGACCGCGTTTTTTTTAACAGTGTGTTCAGGGGACAGGCAGCTAGCGGATAGTGGATAGTGAGGAGATGTTGGCTGTAAGTGACAAAAAATGTTGTAGCCTAAAAAACGCGTGACATCGCTTAGAGCACCTTTACGTCAACAGTAACACATACACACTACATGTTGCAGTTATGTAAGAAGATGTTTAGGTAATGAATAAATGGCAGAAATAGCTAAAAGTAATGACATCATCTACAGCAAAAACATTGGAAGGACAAAAATGTGCCACCTCTTTTGTTAACGCGTTCACATTGACTGCAGGTCGCCATGGTACGTTTCTACTTACTTCCCTGTTCTTCTCATCCTTATTAATACGTGACCCCTGCAACTCCTACTAAAGCCCCCTGCAGGCCCCTGAACCATGGCTTGGAAACCATTGTGATAGACTGAATCCCTGAAGATGCGCCGCTGACTTCAGCCCTCTGGCATAATTGAAGCCCTGCCTCCTGGAGGTGGTGCTCTGCATCGACAAACCATCTGCAAATAACCACAGCAATAACTTCGCTTTCAAAATAAAAGCACCAAAAAGAAATTTGCCTTAGTGAAAATGCAACAGTGTAAAGTCAATTTCATGAATACATGTAAACTATAATATATATATGAATAACTTAATTAAATAGGATTTGTCTTTTTTCAGGAATTACAATGGTATTTCTTGGAAAGGTGATAAGGCACAGAACCTAAACCGTGACTATAAAGAGACCATTTTGCATTCATTATTTGCATTTGTAATCTTTCATTTCACTTTGCTTTGTATTAATGGTATTTCATTGTATTAAGGTATTAAATACCGTTATTGTCTTTAATCTTAATGGGTTGGAAACCTAAGTTTGTGATAGGAAGGTTTGTTTGATTATCTGTTTGGATGGAGAAAGTAAAAGATGAATGTTTACCTGCCCTAAAGAGTAATTTGTGTAATGTGTGACTAAGTAGCTAAAGTAGCCATAGTTTTAAACTCAGTTTGCAGAGAGCTTTGTGTTAGCAACTGTATCTGGGCGCTTGGATGATCAAACTCATTCATAACATTTTATGAGGTCAGCCTTATTTAACACTGAGGCTGTAGCAAATAAAACTCTTCTTAACGGTGTGTGTGTGGGAGGCCATCTGTGGTTTTAGCTAATTTAATATGTTGTAAGCTATATTGTAATTTTGCTCATTTTGATTTAAAATATAAAAATATAATTAATTTCAAAATACTGCATTTGCAGGCCTATGTAAATTCTGCAACTTACAAACTAATTCAATTGCATTCTCCACAAATGTCATTAATTGTCCGCTGGACCGGAAGTCAGCGGTCAACAGCAGCAAACAGCTCCTCCCAGGTGTCCCAAACCTCGCATTAGCTTTTATTTTGAAAACTGCAGCAGGAATCATGTGTGATATTGCAGGTGACTTGTCGCTGACCTGTTATCTTATTATAAAGCAGAGTGTCTGAGGGAAGCACGCACAGTCTGTCAGCAGCTGATAGATGTGCAGATATATGACGTTTTGACACACAGAACACGCACTGGACTTTTAGTCTTGTTTTTTTTTCTTTTCTTCTCATATTCTTTAAATTTCTTTATTTTTAACATTCCCATGTTTCGTGTGTGATGGCTAATATATCATCTGTTGATGTGGGAGTTGTGTTTCTTATCGTGGTGACAGCATCTTTGGCAAACGGTAAGTAGAGGTTTTATTTATACAAAATATCATAATATATGGAAGTATATTAGACAATGTAAAGACAAGGTAAGGTAAGACAGCCCAAGTGACACAGAATACAAGCAGAGGATCAGTGACCTGTTTGGTATCTTTACTGTTTAAATTACTTGAATTCATCAATAATTTCAAACTGTTATCAGATAATGCTATCAGATCAGCACTTGTAGCAGTAATTGCAGCCAGTGTTGATATTACAGTCACTGAGGTTGGATTGCCACTATTAATCTTAATTTATCCATAACAAAACTGTGCTCATAACTGGAAAAGTAATGTTCCATGGACTGGTTTAGATCACCACTTACACTTCCATTATGCAAATATCATGGCAAGGCACTGTATGCTTAACTCCACACACACACACACACACACACACACACACACACACACACACACACACACACACACACACACACACACACACACACACACACACACACACACACACACACACACACACACACACACACACACACACACACACACACACACACACACACACACACACACACACACACACACACACTGTATGTCCCCTCAGGGTATAGCAGACATTTAGAAACGCTGTTTCAGACCAAAGATATGACTGGATGTTGTCAAACACTCATATCGCTGTGATCCAGCAGGTTTCTCATCAAGCATAGATGTGAGCCAGAGGAATGAGGTCGAAGCTGTTAATCTGAGCACGCTGCTGCCAGGCGGTGTGAACCAGCTTGCCGGGAAAGCAGGGCCCTGCTCTGCCTGTGACCAGCTGGGGGCCAGGAGGCGTTCAAAGAGATGCACGTGTTACACTTACAAGGACAAGGAGTGTGTGTATTACTGCCACCTGGACATCATCTGGATCAACACTCCAGAGTAAGAGTTATCCTCAGTGTGCCTTCAGTATGGCTGCAGTATTATTACCATGCTTCTTTAGGGATCTTCAGTGTGTCTGTGCTGTCCATCATGTACTTACATCATATTATCATTTTAAAGTTACTGCAGCTTATGGTTTCATGTCCTGATCTCCTCATTGTCCGCTGTAGTCACAACTCATAATACTAGTCTGTAATCATAGACCTTCAGCTTCAGTCGCTTATTTTTAAAATAAGCTTCACAATCTGCAAATGTAAAACCTCAAATATTGCACTTGATTTATCACAGGTTTGTCCCTCTGAACTTGTTTTAGATCTCTGGCATAAAACAGACAACAACAAGAAAAAAGCTCACCTGCATTAGCAGACGGATTTATTGCCTGAGAGATGAAGTGGGGAGTTATCGGTTCTTAGCCTGGTTGACACCAGACCATTCTCAGCTGTAACTGAGAGTGGGTCTGGGAAAGGTTTATTGACAGTTCATTTCCAAAGGGGCGTCACCAACGGACGGAGCTCAAATGCCTCTGGGCGCATTGGATAGTCCTTCAACCAATCAGACCAAGGATCCGGGTGACGCTGCGCTTCGGTAGCCGTCATGTTGAATGTAAACAAAAAGCTGCTCGCCGCTGCTGCGCTATCGTCGTCGTGTAAAGCCCGCATCAGTGGTTGTGATTGGTGCCTCGATTTTGGGGACATTGGAAATGGGTTTGAATGGGCTCTTGGCCAGACTGACTTGCAGAGCAAATCTCAAATTTGCCGGAAGTTCATCAGGGTTTACCCAGGCTAATCAGTTCTTAGATTACAGAGCGTATGACGGAGGTGTGGCCAGTTTTCAGCCTACAGAGACCTATGCAGCTATTGTTTTCTGCCAGTCAGTCAGTCAGTCAGTCAGTCAGAGAGTCAGTCAGTCAGTCAGTCAGTCAATCTTATTAATCACAGGAAATCGTACAAGGTATATTTCCAGTGAAATGTAATCCCATCAGCACATTCAACTTGTGCATGATTGATCATTGATCATGAAGCAGAATGTGGCCGTCAGATACTGTCTAGCCAGCAGGACTCCCAGCAGAGAAGTGTCGGTGTTTAATTCCTCCATGCTTGCCTCTGTGCCCCTCTGATGTAGAGCTGGAGTTGGATGCAGAGATGGACTTGCTTGTCCATGTAGTCGGATCGTAGCTATAGGTCGTAGCTGATAGCCATCTCTACCTTCTCTTCTGTGTTCACTCTGATCTTTAGCAGAGTCAGCAGGAGACTGCTGAGTCGATTTTATGGTCCTGATGAGCGACTCATAGCCACATGCCATCACCGTCCAACGTCAACCCCATAAAGCTAAACTAATATTTGAAAAAATACACAATTCAGCATGGATTTTGCAGAGCTGACTGGAGAGGTCCGTGCCTTCTAGAACCATCTGAACCACAGCCACCCTCGCTGACCCTCGATGAGATCAAAGACGTTGTGTCCTACCGTATAAGGGAACACATTGCAGATGAAGCTAAAATTGCCTGTGCACAGCCTTCTAGATGTATCTTCCTGAAGTATCCATGGTTATACCATGTAGGATGAATCCAGCTGTCCTGCTGCTCGCTGTGCAAAAGTATTGATTCCTAATGTCTCACTGAAGATTATGCTTGTTCGAGATGAGCCAGGTCTGCGCAGAATCGATCACAATCAATCGCGATTGCCGGCCAATGCATGCCGGTTAGATTTGTGTCCAACTTGATCCCGACTTGCTCTGACACGTGGGCAACCGATAACCTCATGAGATCAAGGAGGCCGCAGTTCTGAGACGCAGGCAGCGCAGTTGCTTTCCACTGATTGCAAGACCCAGACGGAACCAGGGCATGCTGGGAAACGCCGGCCTCTCAGCTGATCTAACAGTTGATTGGTTCAGAATCGACTCAACATGATGACGTTTTATATAAACTTTCTTTTATTTTGAATTGGAGGGATTTTAATTATATGTGTCTGATTTAAAGGCTTATTCTGTACAAACCACAAGTTGTGTGGCTGGTAGTTACGTTTAGAAGTCAGAGAGACTAAATCCGTTCAGATTACGGATCATCCACAGTGTGTTGTTAATTAAAATCAGCAATAGATCGCATGTAGAGCATTTTGACAGCTACTCTTTCATAATAGAAACAACTGGAGACTGTGTAGGAGCTGATATATGGGTCTGATAACATTTTATTAAATCGGAATTGGACCACAGTGTTTCTGTCACTTCCTGTCCAGCCTGAAGGCTGCTGGAAATGGCTGGAAACTGTCCGACTTGACAGCGGATTTTTGTCACCACCCCCGGCTGCTCTCGTCTACTTTATAGGTGAGGCGCAGCTCATCTCGAACAAGCCTAATGGTAGCTCCTGCTTAGACGTGGCATAGAAATTTGTAAATTTTTCCACTTCAGTTTTTTGAGTAGTTGAAACTGTACATGTTAGCATGGTGGACAGAGTATAGTGCAGTATAATGTACTGTATCTGTTCCTGTTCACCTTTTAACCTGTTTGAATTCTCAGCTTTCCTCTGAGCTTTAATTCCATTTTTCCATATTTACTTGAATTGAACAATCTTTAAGCCATATGGCCTCAATAAGCAATCTTTTGACATTAAGGTTATATATATATATATATATATATATATATATATATCATTGATGATTGTCTGCAACCAATATTTTAAAGTTGACCCTGGATCTAATGGAACAGCTGTAGCGAGTGATTGGTGGTTCACGTGGGAGCCTGTTTGTGAGACGGTGACTATTCAGTAAGACTAAAATTAATTATCTGAGGTTTCATGCATCTTAGGGGACCGCTTCTTAAGTACCTGCAGCTGCTACAGTAAGTTGACCTTTTGACGTTACTATGACTATTGAAGTTTTCTTATAAAAAAAGAAATCATGTTTAATTTTTCCATTGCTCGGCGCGAGAACAGGATGTGAAAACGTTTCAGTTCTCAGTGACAGATTCTTTTGAAACATGTAAACCATGCAGTGTCTATTAATATGATTGATTTAGGTTTTGTTACTAATGTCGATTGGATCTGTTCCTTTCACTGCTAGAAGAAAAATGGCACAATGACAAATCAGGAAAACTGTGCAAGCTTAGGTCAAACATAAGACATGCCTACAGACGTGTGGCTTATACCAGCAGCTATCGATCACAAACCTGACTGATGCTGTTGTTAGTAGAAGAAAACTCAGTAAGATAGATAGATAGATAGATAGATAGATAGATAGATAGATAGATAGATAGATAGATAGATAGATAGATAGATACTTTATTGTTCCTGAGGGAAATTTTGTGAAATTCTTGGTGCAGATTCCCTAAATAAATCACAGTACAGTGGATTCAGGTTTGCATTCCAGACATATAAATGGTCAGAAAATGTCTTGCTATGTCTCATCTGCTCATTTTCAGTAATAAATTCATTGGAATGGTAGTCTTTTAAATAGTCAACCTGAAACCATTTACTGTTCAGTGAAAGTTAGAGAAATGGTACTGACTGTGCAAGTCATTTCTGTAGATATATACTAACAGTTTTGTAACACTTTGATGACATCGTCAGGGTTATTTTCTCAGGAGCTCCAGGCTGGGTAGCGCTGACAGTAATACCTTTGTATGTAAAATCCATGAAGTGCCCCTTTAAGTTACAACAATTTTAATTGGTAAAAATATATGATGAGTATAAACCACGTACAAGGTCAGAGATCTCTGTATCAGTGTGCAAAATGTTGTCCAATTGGAGTTTAGCAGGAAGAAGTAGTCCGGCTCGATAAAGCCTGACATCTGGCGCATGACAGGCTGTGTACGTTCCCTTCCGCTTTTGCTGCTATCTATTTTACAAGTACATGGTCGCTGCATCCGGGGCTTAGCGCCGCCTAGGACAGTTGTGATTGGTTTAAATAAATACAAATAGAGCCCGACCGATAAAGGATTTTTAAGGCCGATTTGGATACAAATATTTGATTTAAAAATCCGATATTCTGATATATCGGACGATATATACTGTATATATATTAGAGCCGGGACTTTAACGCGTTAATTAAGATTAATTAATTACAGACTTTAATGCGTTAATTAATTACACAAAAAATAACACATTAAACATTTTTTACGCATTTTAATCACACTTATTTTTGCACCGCAGGACGTTTCTCACTGGATGAGTTTCGGCGGACCGATTATACTGGAGCACCAACTAGCGTTCATGACTTCAGACTTTTATATATGTCAATGCTTCATATAACAACAAACCACAGTGAACATGAACGAAGAAGCTGACGAGACCGCTTTGGTTGGCCCCGTGGATGGGAAATTTTGTTATAAAAAACGAACGGATGGAAGCGTCGATTAGAGCATGGTTGTGTGCAAGCTATGCAACAAGGAATTTGCATATCACCGCAGCACATCGAGCCTCAAGTATCACCTCGACGCAAAACATTTAGCAGCTAGCATGGATGTTAGCCCGACTCCGAGTACAAGGACCCACACCCAACCTACACCCCACCAGATGACCAGGGTAATGTACTTGAAAGTATTGTGTTTTACTTAAAAAAACATAGTTTACAGAAGGTCTACCTACCTATAGGCTACCTGAATTTCTGAAATGTACTATATTTCTAAATATGCTATTGCTACACTTAATGGCAAAAATTGCACTGGTCTGCTGGACTTGGTTGAACAAAAATAAACAATATTGTGTTGCTTAAGCTTATGTATTCAGTCATTATTCAATGATATACTAAAAATCCATGTGAAAAAAATTACTTCTCACTGTTCTCAGGTCAAATATGTATGCAATTAAAATGTGATTAATTTCGATTAATTAATTACAAAGCCTGTAATTAATTAGATTAATTTTTTTAATCAAGTCACGGCCCTAATATATATATATATAAATATATATATATATATATATTTTTTTTTATCCAGAAACAAACCATAAACAGATTTCCCTAACATTAGTTATTTATGAGTCCTCACTAAAATAATATGATAATGCAGTTTAAAGTTTTGTTTTATTGTCACAACAGAACAGAGGAACATCAAAATATATTAAAGTTCTGATAAATAAAATGTATAAAAAAACAAACTTAAGATATGAAACTTAAAGTCCTTTGAACAATAACAACAAAAGAAAATAAAACCGTGTTGCCAACCGGGACGTTGTAGAGTGCCCTCTGGTGGACAAACTATGCAACGCCAACACTCATAACATGGTTGAAGGGTGTTTCGTCTGTTTAAAAAAAAAATTATATTAATTTATTGTCCATTATAAATGCCAATACCGATAGTTTGGAAAATGCCTATTATTGGCCGATAATATAAGCCCAAGCATTTTACCCCTATTTCAGAATACATGGTGTAGCCAGACCACACTCCAGCGCTGACACAGTCTGGCAATGCAAGCCTATGTTTAAATAGATACTGGCTAAACAATGCCAGATCCTTTTTGAACCGGCCTCAAAATCCTTTCATCTCCTCAAAAGAAAATACAAACTGAACGAAGAATACATTGCATTAGTTTGTTCCCCAAGCACACAAGACAAGATAATGTAAGGCAGCCCTAACCTGACAGAGGATCAGAGGAACAAAGATCAAAAAGAAAAATGGGTCAGCGCCCGGCTAGGTCTGTTTGTCATATTGGAAGGAGGTGAGTTTAATGGGGCGTTCAGGGTCAGCCTGAAGATCTTCCAACACCGTCAAGACTTATGTACCCACGTTGTTTAAAGCTTTAGTGCATAACGTTTTGATTTTATTAAACGTTAAATTCAAGGCATTGCCAAATGAGTTTCTACAAAACTAATTTTCAGCTCCACACAACTCTCTCTGTATTTCTCAGTATGAATATGTTCAGAAGATTGTGTCATCCGGTGACTTTCCCGCGCAGAAACTCAAGTGAAGATAATGACCTCTTCTGAAGCGTCCATCATGTTTTTTTAATCCTCCGTTTCCTCCTTGGCTACTAGCAACTGCGTGGAGAAGGGGTGGGGAAAGTCATTACTTAGAATTCCTCATGGGGGAGACAGAAACTACGCACTACAGCTTTAAGAGAACCAGTGGTGCACATCAAAGGCAACATGCTTGGTTTTTTTTGTTCACTGTGAAGTTCTGTCATTTTTTTCTACTTTGGCTAGCTTGTTCTTCAGTGACGATTTACAGCCATGTGGAGAGGAGATCAGAAGACTCAAGAGCAGGGTCAATGTGATGAGCATGTATGCTGGACCCTTCACATTTCTGTTTGGGAATATGAGAGTTTAAAAGCCTCCTGTAGACAGGTGTTGCAAATTAGCATTTGGCTACAAACACTTAACACAGTGTATCTGGTTCTGTAATGCTCCTGTGATTTAAAAAAGAAGAACTAAAATCAGCTGAGGTGCATTTTACCACTGACAGTTAATAACTTAGCCTAAAATAAGGAAAGGTGAGGAAAGGTGATGTGAGGCAGCTCAGGCTGAGCAATGAGATGACCAGAGCGAGGGGAAGTGATAATGATGCTGGCTCTCAATAGGCAATAAAATGTATTTTTAATGCTACTGTACATGTTATGTCATCAGACTTTTCTTGAGTTGCGATGATGGACATATTCTAAGTATTTCCTGAGATCCTTAGCACAGCCGTGTCTACTATTCACTGAAGGTTTCGTGTTTCTCAGCAATAGTGGACCAAAGGTAGCCTAGAAATCTAGACACACCCTAGTGGCAGCAAATTTATTTTGCAGCCAGGGGGGTCTAGGCACTCTCCGTTGGCTTGCGAGCTGGAAAAACCAAATTCTGGTCAGGCCAATCACATCGTGTATAGAGTGGGTGGGCGGGCTTATGGTTGCTGCTGCTGGGAACAGTGGTCTTCTGGAAGACATGAGTTAAGCTTTTCTTTGAGAAAAGAACAAAGAACAGCACAGAAGTCATTTTTAAAAAAGGAAGATGTGTTCAGAGTTTTGCCGACCGGAGACAGCAAAAGTTTAATCTATCAACTAGCTTCGTTACCTTCTTCGTTGCTCTGCCTGGTTGTAGCGCTATCCTATTGCGTGCAGAGGGAATTTTGCAAGACAACCGTTTATCCCGCCCCTCGGATTGAGCCCTGCCAATGGTGAGTTCCCAGACCCAACATCTGGACGTGGGTCTGGCTTGTCAGGCTAGACCAAAGGAACACTCAGAAACAAACTGCTCATGCTTTACTTTTTCTTTATTTGTCTAAACCCCAGTGGGACTGTTAAAGAGACAGCCTAACCTTTACTAACTTCTCAAACTTTACTGGCTGAGTTCAAATCTTTTTAAACCCTAAATATAGAACTTCCCCTTTGATCTGATGACTTTAAATCTACTAATGTAATACATTCAAAATACACCGACTTACCTGTTCAGTAGTTACACCTTTACAATGTATACCATACAACAACAGTTCTGTAATAAATCATACCATTGCAAAGCTGATGCTAAATTGTCGTAGACACTATTTTAAGATGTTTAAGGTTAAATCAGGTCATTTTGCAGCTTGCAGTCTGTGGTGGTGTTGTACTGGACTGCATTATTCTGAAAGGTGTTTCCTATATTCTCTCCCCATATTGTCCAAATGGTTGAGGACAAAATATTAGAAACACATCCCAGTATAATGCAGTCCAGTAGAACACAGCCTCTAAAATCGCTGTAGAGTTGAATCTATTTTTGTGTGACACAGTGTGAAACCTGAACATTCAAAGCCTCTCTGCCTGAAGTGTAATGTCATGTACAGGGCTTCCTTTCAGCACTCTGTAAATGGGATTTTTTTATTTTTTTTTAGGCACACTGTACCGTATGGTATGTCCAGTTACCAGGGTTCCCTGCGCAGGAGGCGCTCGGCTGGGACTGAGCAGGGGAGGAGGGGGGTGGCGGCCCAGCGCTGTGTGTGTGCACAGCACGCTGACTCCGACTGCAGCGGCTTCTGCATGGACAGGTAACTCTAACTGTGTCTGTATTAATGTTCAGTGGACATTTCCACAAATAATTAATACAAGAATGTTCTTCTCAAAGGAGATACCAACAGTGAACATGTCCTCGACCCAGAGCATTACACCTTTCATACCATAGCCTCTCAAAACCTGCAGACTGAAGCAAGGTTATAATTGTTAACGAAAACAAACGAAATAACGAAAACTAGGTGGGAAAAAACATTGTCATAAACTGAAATGAAAATAAAAACGACGCATTACAAAATAACGATAACTAACTAAAACTGTAATGTCTGTTTGCAAAACTAACTAAAATAAAATACTCGAGTAAATGTCCCTAGTTTTCATCTTTGTCAGCCCACAATTGTGAGTCGACTGACCTCAAAAAGTTTGCCTCTTTACTCAACCAAAGTTCAAAACACCTGTTCATGTCTGTCTTCTTTAGTCTATTCGCTATTTAGCCCCTGACAAAAACTAATAAAAACTAAGCATTTAAACAAATTTAAACTAAACTAAACTAGTAAACCCACTTTAAAAACGAATTAAAACTAAACTGAATTTGAAAACAAAAAGTCAAAACGAAATAAAAATAAAAATTAATGAAAAATGCAAAACTATAATAACCTTGGACTGATCCTTTAACTTTCACATGTCAAACCCTAACCCTAACCACTAGTTTAACTAAATATGAAATGTATAAAGAATTAAATGTGGCATAAAGGTGCAGATATACTTGCTTTTAACTAGGTGTTCTCATACGTAAGGTGGCTGCCACGTGTATCCTGCGTTCCTTTGGAGCGTAGGTTGTGCACGTCTTCCGAAATTAACGCTACGCGTCCGAAAGATGCAATTCAGCACAATTCAGAAGATGGGGGCAGTATATCATTTGACAGGCAGGTCAGCAGCTGTTCCACACTCCAGCCAAGGAATTACTTCCGGTGTCGGCCGGGAATGACATGGCCCTGATCTGCCCCCTAGTGGATATAGAGAAGCGAAGTCCCTCCTTCTGGTGGGCCGCCATGGGACCTTAATTCGGAAAAAATATGGTGAATGGGGAAAGACAAATTAATTTTTGATCCCGTTGAATTGAACCATGAATTACACAGTTTAGTCAGTTTAAAAGATAATTTTGTAAGTCAATAAAATCTCTTGTTGTCTTGTTATCTTGTTGTCAAACTGTTGCAGTATAAGACTAAAAAAGTCACGTGGATGATGTCTCACTGAAGCTACGATGTCTGTGTGTATCGTAGCAGGATGTAACGTTACTCACACGAGTTGAGGATCTTGCTTGTTCTTTTGCTTATCTGCTGATAACACTTCATTGGGTAAAACACATCAGGTAAGATAACGTGACATGTGTTGTGTAGGGTGACCAGACGTTCCGATTTTGATTTTGATCATTAACTAAACCCATGTAGAAAGACAATGATGATTTTAACAATGTGTGTGTGTCAGTCAATCGTAGCGGTCTGCATAATCTGTGCAGCCAGTGTTACGATATATATTTGTAAACGTTGCAATGCCTCTTCTTATCTGTCTCGTTTTAACCAGTCCCTCAAGGATTTTGCGGGAGCTGTCCTCAATTTAGGTCATTGCGTTGTCTCATCTCCGGTTTTTCCTGCATCCACCGTGTGTGTTTGTGTGTGTGCGCGCGTCAGTCGCGGGGGGAACTGAGCAGCAGCCCCGCCCACTGCAGAGAGCCGACAGGATTGAAACAGCAGCAGCTTCAGCGACTTTAGAGTGAAAAAACGTTAAAGTGTAGCCTACATTAATGTTAAAATGTATACAGGTTGGCAGGACAGTCTGAAATGTTTTGCACGATCTTTCGCTGTACTTTTTGTTGGTAAATGTGAGATGTTCGAGTCACACACGTCTCGTCTTCATATCAGAAACAAGGAAATGAATTTGGCGACTTACACAAATTCTGATTTGAACACAACTTGTGCATAATGATGTAGGCTACCCACCTTACCTAATGCTGTAGTTGATGTGTTGTTCATACATGAGGTCATGAATGAGAGGCACTGAACTCATGTCAATTCCTGATGATTCATACGATATAAAGGAATGAAGTAATGCACAAATCATGAATTAATTCATACATGAATTCATAATTCATGTACCCTTACCGTAAAGTGTTACCATAACTTTAGTTCAAACCTGTGGCAGCATTTCCACATAATTCATTTAGTGCCATGCAATGAAAAATACCTTTTCACAAAGTTTTTCACAAGTTCAGTGGGTGCATTTCCCAAAAGGATGCTTTAATTCTGAAAAATAAAGTTGGTCCCACACCAAACTCACTCAATGTCTTTTAATATTATTTGTTAGATATGTAGGCTACATACCAAGACAATTCATGAATATTAACTGAGATACCCCATTACGTTGTGAGCAGTAGGCCTACGTGTGCTGTTGGCAAAATTGTGTCTGATCTGTCTATGTCTGTCTGACCTGGGCTGGCACATGTTCACGTTAAAAAGCGTGTGCGTGCACGAGCTCTATGGTCACGCGCAAAGTGTCCCGGTTTTAATTCCGGGAAATCTGGTCACCCTAGTGTTGTGGAACAGCACTAAGCTAGCTAGCTAGCGAGCAAACCGAGCCATCAGCAAGGTGACGTAAATTGCAAGCGATGTAGTTCACTGAGCGGTTTCACACAAGACTAAGTGGTCATGTGGCGGCCTCTAGCGGCGCGGGTTCGAATCCGACCTGCTGCCCTTTGCTGCGTGTCATCCCCCATCTCTCTCCCCCTTTCAAGTCTATCCACTGTCACTTCATAATAAAGGGGAAAAGCCCCAAAAAAAGAATCTTTAAAATAATAAAAAAGATTAAGTAGGTCATACGACAAACAGAGAATTTCTTCTGTTGAAAAAATCTTTTAAATTGACGTACATCATGTTTGTAAACCATGGCTCAAATCAAACGTTATCTAAAAAATAATTTCTCTCCCGTTCACTACCATCTATATATTTTCTGAATTAAGGTCCCATGAGGTCCACCGGAAGGGGAGGTACTTTGCCTCTCTATATATGTTTAATCCTCCAGGTACACGCAAAATACGCTGGCAAGTATGTGAACAATGCCGTTTGTCTACACATACGCATTGTTAAAAAGCAAGTATATTGGTGCCTTAAGTAGCTAACTATACATGCATAAAAATGCCTTTGGTTCACAATAGTGTCAGAACTATGATTAAATTAGCAGCACCTGATCAGATGAGTGTGTGTGTGTGTGTGTGTTTTCCCAGCAAGCAGAGGAGGCCACCACCCAGAGCAGCTCGTAAAACAGACAAGAGGACAGCTTCTCTGCGCAGTGGGCCTGTTATGAAATGAACATTTAAGTGACATGCTAATGACCTGAAAGG
Organism: Perca schrenkii; assembly: GCA_025617405.1. Taxonomy (NCBI): domain Eukaryota; kingdom Metazoa; phylum Chordata; class Actinopteri; order Perciformes; family Percidae; genus Perca; species Perca schrenkii. The sequence goes on from CM046790.1 coordinate 33,642,527, forward strand.
TGGACATACTGTATGTTATTTGGTGCCTTGCTATCAGAGTGCTGGATGAATAATGTGTAGAGCTGCTGAAAGCGAGGGACACCAGCACTCTCTGCCTGTGTCTGTCCGGCAAGTGTGGATAGTTTTTCAGTATCCTATCACGACTGAGGATGGTTTACATGGCCCACTTGTTGCAACAATGACAGACTTTGGTAGAGCACACACATGCCCATGCCGCGTGATGTGGAGGCCACTTCAACAGTTTCTGCCATCCAACTCTACCGTCTCATCCCATTCTGGTAAATACACAAGAACGGTATCACTCCACATGGACATCATTCAACACAGCCAGTAACTCAGCAGTATTTTCTTTAAAAATCACAATTTTGTCACAGTCACTGATTGTTTTATTAGGTTGTTCCCTTATGAATGCAGTTAGTTTCAGCAGTAATTGTTATTATTGCTATTATTATTTTACTTTTCTGTGAGATTTTTGGAGGTAAAGGAACTTTTGTTAGGCTGTATCCAAGTCTTGTAAATATGAAATGTGTTTCAATATATATATAGGCTATAAATCATATTTCCGTACAAGACCTATATGTACATTAAAGGTGTAAAGTAAGATGTTGTATATAGAATTATACATGTGGTCAGGCTAATCAACAGTCCTCTGTGGTAAATAACCAATTTAAGTAACAATTGCAGTTGGCCATACAGTAAATTATTATACACATTATTTATCCTGTGTTTAGTTTTGTTATGGTTGAGCCCTGAGGCAATTCCCCAATCAACTGACCATCTGCACAGGAAATATGTTAAGAACTAGTAGTTCGTAAGTCCAGCATGCCAGCCTACCTACTCAGTTTCAGTCTGACAAAAGGAAGACATTGATTCCTTACTTAATGTTTGAAATATTCTGATGCACATCTGGCTTCTTTTGTGCCTGAAAGAATGGTGGAGAATTTCAGGCCAAACTCTGACCAATCATGTTTGGTTAGTTTGATCAGAGGCTCCTTTTACATCCATTCTCAGTTCATATCAGGAGACACTAGACTAGCTGTAGTCAAGATTTGTGCTATTGCATTGCACAGTGCTGTCAGGCACACCTTATACATAATGTTATCCTGCACTTCAGTCGTTTTAATATGTAGAAATGCGGAATAACACTGTTCATATTATCTGCTTATGGACTTATGTCTCCACACAAGGATCAAATTATTATCTATTGAAACTATACTATATGCATGCATGGTATATGTTGGTGCCTCCCTGCCAAGTTAACATTACCACAGTATAGTATACATAAGAACTGTAGAGAGGCCACATATGCAAAGGGCTTGAAATCATCATCCAGCAGCTTGTTGTAGATCATAGCAGCTCAAGCCCATAAGCATAAGCCCATTTATAGCTTTGGATGTGACAATAACAGTGTAGGTTTGGCGTAGTCTATATCCACGACGTTCCACTTCCAGGACTGCTCTCATTCTGCCAGAAATTCTGCCGGATGTCACTCTTTTCGGATGTCAGTTTTCGGATGTCCCGTCACATTCCGTCTTTGTGTTGTAATTTTAAACTCAGATGGATTTATGAGGACTAAGGTTAACTGCTCCTCAGATCTCTGCAGGGTAAATCCAGACAGCTCGCTAGACTATTTGTCCAATCTGAGTTTTCTGTTGCACAACTAAAACAACTTTTGAACGTACACAAAAGTTCCTTCCCGAGGCTACTTTGCTCCGCAGCGCTGTGGAGGAAGGTCTGGCAATGCGAGACTAGGTTTGGTGTGACCAGCACCGTTGCATCTCTAAAAAGTATATCATTTTAATCCAAGTTGCTCTGACCCTAACAATGTTCATATTGCAGCGCTGTCACGGTCCTGCTCTATGGCCATTAGTCTTTTGGTTTGTAATATCTTTTGGACCATGTGACAGTTATTTTGGTTTTTGAGTTTCCTGTGCTTGTGTGTACCTCATGTGTCTCTGTAGCCCTGCCCTGCATGTCTTTCCTTGTTCCCCTGTTTTGTGTCTACCCTTTGTGTCAGCCTGTCTTTGTGTGATCAGTCCTTGTTGTCTTGTTACCACCGTTGTTATCCTGGGTTTTGTTAGTTTTCTGTCTTATTTTGGAGTCTCTGTTTCTCCTGTGTCATGTCTTGTTTTACTTCCTGCCTTGTGTGTTTTCCCACCTTGGTGATTGTCTGCTGAAGAACAATAAATGTGGTTCTGGAACCTCAGGCACTCGGGCCCTCTGATTCTGACTCCAATTTGCCTTATACTTTAAACTATCCCTCTTCAGCATATTCTTTGAATGATCTCTCAACTGGTGGACTAAAATAAATCACTGAGACGATAGAATAAAGTTAACACTTTTAGTAACAGTATTTTAAGAATTACAATACACGTGGGCCCACAACTGAGACTTCTGATGTCTCCCAAGTTCTGAGCGCTTATTCAAAAGTCACAATTCTATTTATCCTGTCTTGGCTGTCCTCCTCCTCCGTCAGGCAGGATGTGAGTGTGGGCATGTGGGGGTGGCTGTCTCCATGCCCCCCAGTCAGTAAGGATGTCTGTTTTCACTCCAGGTGAGCATGAGATAGAAACCCAATTGTCTTGTCTTCCTCCATTCCTCTTCGTGACCTCTCCACCGGGCACCTATAACACACGCACATCCCTACCAGATGTTTCCTGTCATTAGTGGTTCCTCTGGACAACCTGCACCCACATTTTTCTCAGAGACTGGACACCACTCAAGCAACGGAAATCATAATATACTTATCATACAACAACTTGAATAATATGTCACATCTAGGTAAAATACATATCAAAGAAATAGAAATATCTCAACACTGCCCTGCCCTGATGTGTTTCAACTGTTCGTTAGCCCTCATGTCACCTGTCCTTTTTTACTACCATAGACTGTATTTTAATTTTTACAGTCTATGGTTACCTTGTGTATTTACTCTCTGTGCTTTCTTTGTTGTCCGATCGTGGTCATTCCCTGCATCTCTGCATAGTTGCTTCCAATTGGTTTTGGCTTTTCAGTTTCCCAGTGTGTATTGGATTTTGTTTGGATCTTGCGTTTACCTGTTTCAGGATTGACCTGACTTCCTCATCACACTTTTTGTTGTAAACTCTTTTTTCTTAAATACATATTCTAACTCTTCCTGCTGCCTCCTTGTCAATACATTCTGCATTTTGGGTCCAAGCCTGCAATTCCAAGTTCTGACAAGTGCATGATTTCTGGTAAATGGCTTTATGAAGTAGTATGTGCTTTATGACTTTTGTGTTACTGTAAGCACAATATTAACGAGGTGTTTTACTCAGCTAACCCTGGCCCCCGGGATGTGGAGGTTGGGCTGGTGAATGCTTTGTGTCCTGTGTACCACAGTGTCCCCAAACTTAACCAAGTGCTTAGTTCCCTAACCATAATCATAATCATAACCACACACGATGGTTGTCATGCGCAGATGTTGAAGAAATATTTGCTTTAAATGTTTTGGCAATGGCAATTAAAAACGTGAAATATTATGACTTTGCAGAAGGGTTTAATATCAATGTTCTGCTGTTGTGTTCATCATGGCAGAGAAAGGTTCTGTTAGTGATCATTCTGGCACTGTTGCAAAAAAAAAATGAAATTCAAGAATGTTTCACAAATTCTCTAGTGCCCACTTTGCCCACAAGTGGTTGTAATGACACAGCAGAAATGTTTGAGTACCAATGATAAATTAAATCATTATGTTATTAAAAACAAAAATTCAGTTTTGTTTGAGGACCATCTTTAACATGTTCAGACATCTGGGAACATGCCAGATTCGCCCTGGATCAAATTAAATCAAGTTGAGCATTCTTGAGCTTTTTCATTATCTTTTCAACTTCTGGTAAGAGTGCTGCTTCTGAGGTGAAAGTGGGACTGTTTGTCTCTTGTTGTCATTCATGAAGCTCAAATGAAAAAATCAGTGTAGACCAAATTGTATTTGCAATTATAGCTTTATTAAAAATATTAAAGTACTGAAAGCTGCTCTGCTGTAGTCTTCTAATCTTAGATTTATTTATTTTTTGATAAGATATTGTCTGAACTTTATCCGTATTCTTTATAAGTAAACACTAAACATTTTATTGTTGTTTCCTCATGAATATGCATTTGATAAGTTTTGCTTATTCTGTAAAGTATTCGCAGAAAAATGTGTTTATACTCAGCAAAGTAAGGCATTGGAAAATATGTTGTTGGCACTGGTATAAAAACCTTTGGGCCATACTCAGCCCTATCTGATGCTGAACCAACTTTTGTTTGCAGGTGCATAAAGTATGTAGTACAACACACACAATTTCTATCATGACTGTGAGAAAGCAGCTGTTGAGGGATTTTAGCTGTCCACAAAAATTACTGTTTATCCTTTGTGTATGTTTAAGAAAAAACAGTAATGTGAGTCATGCGAAAAACTTAGAAACATATTTTATAACTGACATGGTGGTTATCACACACACACACACACACACACACACACACACACACACACACACACACACACACACACACACACACACACACACACACACACACACCAGGGTCTTGAAAATCTTAAAAAGTCTTAAATTAGCTGAAGTATTGTTTTCTAGGTCTTTTTTCAACAGGTCTTAATTTTCCTACGTCCATGTTGCACTACCTTACGGAGCAATGTTTTTCTTATTCCATGGTGTTTCTTTCGCTTGTTCAAAAATAATTCGCTGTAGTACGAATACAAATGAGACCAACTTAAATTGCAGCCAAACAGCTTCCGTGTTATTGGTGCAGGTTTCTTTCAGATAGTAGGATAGCCTACCACAGACATAAAACAGATTTTATTCTTTAGGTATGTGGAAGTGTAAGTTTAGTGATAGGCTACTTGGCTTGAAAAACTGAATTTAGGGCAACACTGGGACAACAGTCTGCATTTAAAGAAAGATTAGCTGCACCATACACTGGTGGAGCTCAGAGCAGAGTTGTCAGAGAAACAACACAGATAGGACATAATGGTACATTCGATTAGGCCTACAGTTGGTAAGCAGTTGGTTCAGTACAGTTGGTTATTGTAAAATACCCTTTTGTCATCTAGTGGTTCTTCTTTTTGTTGTAACTGCAAATGACTGGTAAAATAAGTTTTGTAATAAATGTTACATTTTAAATAAATTGTTTTTATTTGACCATATGGCCTTAGCAGTAAACGAGATGTGCTCTTTATTTTAAAGTATCGATTTAGGCATCAACACCATTTACAAAAATATCGTTTTAGGACTGGTATCGAAAAAAACTAAACATTACCCAACCCTACTCTGTCCTCCACAGGTGACTAGATCTTATATATGTATATATATATATATATATATATATATATATATATATATATATATATATATATATATATATATTATAATGTGAATGAGGAAATCTGAGAATTGTTTCAGATGATGTTTCCCGACACATTAAATCACTTCTTTTTTTTCTCATTTACAATATCTCTTACTAAAAGGCAGGTAAAGGGTATTCAATATAGGCTCTATCTACCTACGTAGATAGACCTGACGTTTTTTGTTATGTTTTTAATGTCATGATAAAGGTCTTAAATTTCATTCATAATAGTCTTAAAAAGGTCTTAAAAAGTCTAGTCAGACTGTTCACGTTGATTTTTGAACCCAACTTTCTTCATGAACTGTCAATTCAATTTTATTTATAGTCTCAAATCATAACAGAAGATAGAGTAGGTCTAAAACACACTCTATCATATACAGAGAAACAACAATCCTCCCCAAGAGCAAGCACGCTTTGAAACAACATGGCATCATGACTTTGCGTAAACATACACACCACTTTCCTAAAGGCAAATGGCGTGTTATCTGTACGCATTTTGAGCTATCCACGTGTATGTCTACGCTGTATACGTTGCGTGTTATTGCGAGAACGTGATGTACTATCACAAGAACGTGACGTACTATCGTGAGAACGTGACGTACTATCGCGAGAACGTGACGTACTATCGCGAGAACAATGTCACGTGTGTAAAAAAAAAGGTTGGGTCTAGGAAAAGAACAAAAAAATGACAAAACATGAAAAAAATGACAAAAACACGCTAAGGAAAACTATAAACGGTTGGGTTTAGGAAAGAAACATTGGGGAAGGCTTAAAAAAAAAAGAAACAAAAAAAACCCGACGTTGGTTGTTTGGCTGAAACACGCCACACGCGGGATGCGATCCTAGCTCTCCTGGGTGACAGTCCTGTGTTTTACCCATTCACAGACTTACGTCCCTTCATACTATTCGCTATGGCAAAAATCCACACGTAACGTAGGTCAATGGCGGCTGAACTGTGTTGATAAACACGCTAAAAAACGATTATGCGTCTCTAGACGACCAGCCAAGCTGAGGCCGTACTAAAATCTGCAATGGAAAAGGGACGCACAGTGCGCCGAGTCGAGTCGAGGCGAGTCAAGCAGGTACCATGTAATGGAAAAACGCCATTACATAGCTTTTAGTTGTCACCCTACCACTCCAAATGTAAAACTGACATTTACAAATATGCCATAATGCAATCACAGTCAAAAAAGTACTTGGGTATGTGTTTTCATTTATACTTCCCATTCAATATCGCAATCGCCGCATTGTCATTGTCATGTTCTTCTATGGGATTGACCATAGAAGAACATGACAATGTGGCGTGTTTTGGAACTATACAGGCTTACGTGAACCACGTGACCACCCCACTAGCGAGACCAAAGAGTGTCTCAACTCTTCTCTGTCTATGGCTCTGGTTCTAGTTATTATCTGGTTGTTTTTGCTGCATTTGTCAAAGCAAAGTCTAACAGAGGAGGTCTGTCTCAGTGAAGTGTCTGTTATGTTGGGTAGCAATGCTTGAAAGTCACTGATGGTAGTCCCTTTGCTTGTTTTACATTTTTACAGGATCAGCATGCTATCCTTATTCTGCCAGGATATATACACAACCAACTTATTATTCATTCCAGCCGAGGAGTCAGCAGTTCTGTCTTGTGTTTACTGGGTACAAATCCCTGCTGCTGGCTGGAGCTGAAACCATTCATAACACAATAAAGATTGCAAGTCTGTGACACATTATTACCAGCCGCGGCGTATTGTTTTCACCCGGTGAGTCTCTGTATGTGTGTGTGTGTGCGTGTGTGTGTGTGTGTGTGTGTGTGTGTGTGTGCGTTTGTGTGAGTGATCAATGTGGTCCTAAAACACCTGCTGTAGAGGAAACTACCACAGAGCTTTGTTTGGCTTTGCCACTGTCTGTCTGCGCAGAGATTTTGTCACTGCGATAGCATCACAACTGTGTAAGATGCAATCACCAATATTTAAAGGGGTGTTGTTGAGATCAAAATGAAGGCTGAGATCAAAGATGAGTGTTGTCAGAGCAAGGGCGTCGAAAGTAGGGAAGGGGCCCCATTGGCCCCCTCACTTTATGCCCCTGGCCTGGATTGACGGCTGGTGTGATCACATCAGTCTTGTATAAAGTACTTGAAAGCAATACTTGAGTAAAAGTTCAAGTATCTTACCAGAAAATAACTTTGATAGAAGTTAAAGTCACTTTTTAGAATATTACTTGAGTAAAAGTCTTAAAGCTATAGTGTGTAGTTTCTGTCGCCCCCATGAGGAATTCTAAGTAATGACAACAACACTGTTGGCGCGTCCACATGATACAAGCCATCCGTGATCACGCACCAGTGTAACAAATTTCTTCCGATTTTATTTTGTAGTAACGAGTAACTAAGATGCTCAGGGGAAATGTAGTGGAGTAAAAGTTTCCAGAGATTTAAATAACGAAGTCATTTAAATAAAGTATAGTAACAAAGTATTTGTACTTTGTTAGATTACAACCCTGGATCCCATCACAACATGGTCTCTAGTTCTTCCTCTTTTCGTTTTTGCTTTGAGCCCTGCACGGTGAGAACATCACAGGAGAATCTGCACACAGCCTTTAAATGAGTTTGACTGGGAAATCTGACCCAGCTGTGGTCTTTACGACACAAACCTCTGACTGATGGACAGATAAGAAGGGATGTCAGAGGCAGGCTATATATGCCCAAGAATGTTTTTTAGATTTTTTAGGTCTGAATTCCATTATTTACAATTGTACTATCTATCATCACGTATCATCAATCTGTTAAGCTGGATATTTTATGGAATGGCAGTGTTTGGCAAGTTACTTCAAAAATACAAAACATTACTCAACAGCAAAACTAATTACTTACATTGCTGACATTACTATGCATTGCTCAGGCAAACTCTGTCAACCGTGCCTTCTAACAAGACCAAAGCCTCCACATCAACACGTCAGATCCCTTGTGGTTGTTTAAAGGCCGTATAAAGTTATATTTGAGGTAGATGGACCAGACCAGACTATTGACTCTATGTTTGGATGAATGACTGCTTTGGGTCTCCACAGGAACTCATTCATCAGATGTGAAAGCCACCTGGGCAATGTGTTATGCATGTTTTTTTGTGCTCTACATCAATACAATACAATCAAATTTGAGACATGCAGAGTTTTTTTCCCACATGGGAGGGTGAGCAATAGGTCAGCACACAAAAGCCAATGCATAGTGTACATATGAAAAGGGCATTTATTTCCACATCTAGGTGCATTGAATGCTTAATGTGTGGAATGCTAAACGTCAAAACGGAATTTGACAGCTGCTCAGCAACACCTCATGAGCTCATAAACCGTAAACTGTATTACCTTCCAACAACTGCATGTAATCCATCTGCCTATGCAGCCTGTTTATAGGGATTATATGTTGGCCTAAGAAGTTAAAAATGGTATTTTGTCTCTCTGGCTCTTCATCAGCTTCTGTGCAGAGAACACTATAGTGGGATAAAATCCTTCCAGAGCCACTTACCAACATTGGGGTATGATTTCAACGCACAAAAGACCAAGTCCAAAATGAAAAACAATTTTAAGTCCATTATTTCCATTTCAGGTACAGCGATGCAATCTGTGGATGGTGTGGTTGAACTGGTATAGCTATCCCCATCTTAAGCCAACCCCCTCCCTAGTAGCAGACATGATAATTAGCAAATAAGAAACTAGAGGGTATCAACAAAAATAATCAGGGGAGTAAACAACCTAAATATGTGTGTAAATAATTATACCATTGATAATGTAGGCAGGCCACCTCACACTAATAGAACAAAGATTCTGTAAATATAAATGTAAATAAAATATATATGATAAACTTAGTAAATGGCTCCTACAACTACAGTAATAGCATTTGTTGCTAGTTAAACAGACATGGGTTTTAGGTTAATTATTACTTTACTGCAACTTTTTTGAGTATTTCAATTTTAGAGGATCAATAAAAAAAGTGGTCATTTCAAATGTGTCATGCAATGGGCGCCCGACTAGCTCAGTTGGTAGAGCGGGCGCCCATGTGTAGAGGTTTGCTCCTCGACGCAGCGGCCGGGGGTTTGACTCCGCCCAGCGGCCCTTTGCTGCATGTTGTTCCCCAACCTCTCTCCCCTTTCATGTCTTCAGCTGTCCTGTCAAAATAAAGGCCTAAAATACCCAAAAAAATTATCTTAAAAAAAAATACAAACGTGTCGTGAAAAGTCAATTGAAGCTGTGACAAACTGAAGATATTTGGAAGCCACTGGTTGTTGGCTGATGATGCTTTGCTCATGTCATTTGGACTTAGACAGTATGTTCTGCCTGTTGCTGGGCATGGCTCCACTGATGGCACATGGGCAAAATTAAACCACCAGTTGATCAGGATGTCTTGGTCCTGTTTGTCCGTTTGGTTTCTACCTGATGCTGCTTCAGATCAACACACAGCACCATACCAAGCCACCAGTCTCTGGCATACTCAACTGGGATCTAGCTTTTGATTTCTTTAAAGGTCAGGACATCGTCTTCAACTGTGATTGGTTCTTCTAGTTGACTTGTTACATAGAAGAACTGCCGTGCCATGACCTTTGTCCTGGAAATGGGTTGAAAGTAATGAAGATTCGTAAATCTGGGGTCCAATTCAATTCAAACAAACTTTATTTATCCCTAAAGGGTAGTGATGGCCAAATGAAGCTTCGTGAACCATTTTCCCTTTTTTCTGACCCCACTTGATGGGGCTCTCTCTTCAACACAGGGTTGAAAACGCACTGAATTGCCATTCCTTTAACCTTTTTCTTTGAACAGAGAGCGCCATCTAGTGATCTCAGAAAATAAAGACAATGGTTCACAAAGCTTCATTTGACCAGTCAATCAGTCACATAGAAAACAAACAGAGCAGAAGAAACACCATCGTAATCATTCAATCAACCAACATGTCAATAGCAGCCGGTCAACACATGGGTAACCCAGGCAAGAGCAGCAAAGCACACACAGGGGCACACAAATTTGTGGCAACCTGTGTGGCAAATGGCATTAAAGAGGATTTACAAGAAAGAACATTTACCCATGATTGTATTAGCTTTCGGGAATACCTGTTTCTTCCAGAGGGAGCTCTTGTCTGGTTTCTGAAGTCCAGTGATCTTAGAGACTTACTAAAATGTATTGTTTTTGCAGATGACACATTTTTTGGTTGTGGGGATGACTTACAGCACATCTTGAAAATGGTCACAAAATAAATAAATAAATTAAAACTTAAAAAAAAGTAATCTTTAAACTTGAACTAAACAAAACAAAGGTTATTTGGAAATCACACAATAAAAACAGATGTTAAAATAGTAACTGATAATTAAATAATTGAAAGAGTCTATGAAAACAAGTTTCTGGGTGTCGTACTTGACTACTGTTATATACTATATCTGTGCACTAAGATGGCCAGGAGCATTGGGATATTCGGGATATTCCCAATCGCTTCTATTGTGTGGAAGTTTGGGGAACCACCTACAAGAGCACCTTACATTGCAAATAGGGCTGCAACGATTCCTCGAATAACTCGAATAATTCGATTACAAAAAATGCTCGAAGCAAATTCTTTGCCTCGAAGCTTCGTAAAATCAATGTAATTAAAGTTGTATGGCTCACTGTGTTTCCGCACGGAGGATTATTACTAGCGTACAACAGGTTTGCGCTTCTGCGGACACAACACAAGCACGGACATTATATAAACACAAGACGGCCCCGATTACAAATGAAGGAAGACAAAAATAGCGAGGGTCTAAGAGGAGAGACAGGCGAGAGAAAATCACAGAAAGTTTGGGATCATTTTAAGCTGCAAACATGCTGCTACATCACCTCTGTAACAAACCTCCAGTGTACTCATCCATTCCACGGAGCCAACCTGACACAAGGTAGCTAACGTCTGCTGCTCTCGTCCACCGCGCTGTTTACACAACTAGCCTACAGCATGCTACTCTGCTAATAGCGATGTTTTACACAACTAGCCTACAGCATGCTACTCTGCTAATAGTGATGTTTTACACAACTAGCCTACAGCATGCTACTCTGCTAATAGCAATGTTTTACACAACTAGCCTACAGCATGCTACTCTGCTAACAGCCATGTTTTACCAACAAGCTAAAACGAAAGCTGTCGGTTTGTAGTCTAACCTTTTATTAGTTTGCTTCTAAATGTTTGGAAATGTAGCCGCTGCCGGAGACACAGCGGCTCCTCCCCCCAGCATGGCTATTTAATATGCACGTGAATGACGTCATCATGCATTCTTTATTCTTTCTCCTCACCATAGATATATCTATAATCCTCACTGTGTATTAGGCTTCTGAAAACGTGTCCCCCAGAACAGTGTAGTTGAGTAGCCCTGCTGTAAACCCTCTGGTCAGTGAACAGCTCTTTTGCATATCCAGTGCAAAGAGCCAGAGGCAAGAAGGGGAATGGGGGTGAAAAATATTAACATTTGGGCCACCAAAAATGTACTATTGTAATGTAAGGGTCTTGGAATTTGGCAATTGCTTTTTTCTAAAAAAGGAAACCTGTCTTTTGTATATATACACAAGCTACAGGTTTCCTTTTTTTTAGTAAACGGCAATAATAAATATTTACTATTGCTGTTTAGTAAGTATTTCTTACTAAGTGTTTCTTATCCGATTACTCGATTAATCGATGGAATAATCGGTAGAATATTCGATTACTAAAATAATCGATAGCTGCAGCCCTAATTGCAAACAAAGAGCAATCAGCATAATAAATCATGCAGGGTATCATGAGCACACTAATCATCTGTTTGTGGAATTCACAATCGTTGAAATGTATGGACATTGTCAAAATTTAAAACTGCACAATTTATACTTAATACATTCAATAAATGTTTAAGGATAGAGAGGAGGGCACATTTACGTTGAAATCCTCTTGTACGAACAACTCTTAAAGCATGTGCATTTCAGTTTGAGGGGTGACCTTGAAATTATTATACAGTTCAAAAATAGAAAAGAAATTGATATTTTGATTTCCGATTTGATCTGGAATAATAATAATGATAACGATTTTAATAATGGGCCAGGATTCTAAATTAGTGGTTGCAACGAGAGACTTGATTCTCCTCCTGGTCAATGTAAGGTATTTGTTCAGGTCTTATCCCCTGACCAGTTGGCTATCCTAACCTTAACTACTCAAGGTCAATGCCTAATCCAAACCAATCGGGCTGCTTCGTAGGGCGGGACTTGCCTAGAAGTTGCATGGGATCCATAATATTGCCTCAGCGAGGGGATGGGGGAGGCGCAATGTTTTCCGCAGTGAAGCTGTCTCATTCACTAGTGTTAGTGATGGACAATTAGGCTACATTGTTTACTGTATATTGCATTTTCATTTAAAATTAGAATTAACATTTGAATATTGTCCACTGTACCACCTTAAAAATTAAATGTCAAACAGCTTATTCATTTTATTATGGTGATAGAATGCCCATACGAGTATGTGAAAATGAAAAATGGATTTAATGTACTTTCATTTTATTAAAAAAAAATGATATTGCTGTTTAAACAATTTGTTATAAATGATGCTATTCACACAATGGGCTTCCATAAATGACAACAAAAGCCTCCACCATCTGATATGGTAACTCTTAATAGCCTGCATGCTAACTAGCTGTATTGCCAGCTCCGGCAAACGCTTGCTGAATTAGAGCATGGACTTTGGACTCCACTGCTGTGTATTGGTCTCTTGTTGTTCTCCGCAGTCATGTTTTATTTTTGTATTTTTTTTGGCCATCGTGGAAGCATGGTGGCTCTAAACTAGAGCTGGCTGCAGATGTTTCATTTCAGTAGTTTCTTCCTTCTCTTTTCATTTTATTTTTTATTTTTCTCTCTATAGCAGTTACTATATCAACACTGTTATTTACAGTGGCCTTGGATCTCTGAGGTGCCCTACAATACTATGCACTTCCTCTCCAATGCAAACTTTAATTACCTCAGTTAACTGATGTTTACAATATTTGAATGCATGTCCACCCTGTTGCTTTAGGGGTGTTGTTCTTTTGTGTATGTATGTATAGGCATATGGGGAAATACACCTCCAAACTGCTACACCCTAGTGCTTTTTTTGAGATAGGTGTGGGAATTAAGAATGTTTCATCTAGTAAATTTGTGAATTCTGTTTTTCTTTTCATTTTCATTCTCTTATAAAGTTGGAGTTGGGTTATTATTCTGGGGACAGCAGTCTTTGAAGGGATAGAATTTTCTGCTATTTAGGAATGTATCTAGGGAGATACAAATGTGTAAGGTTCCCAGGAGGGATATTTTTGTTGAATTTTTTTTTTGTGGTTTGGGTTGTGTGTGTATGTGTGTGTGTGTGTGTGTGTGTGTGTGTGTGTGTGTGTGTGTGTGTGTGTGTGTGTAAAATTTAATGCAACACAGATAATCTGCTGGGATATAGAGCATGTCCACGATGGGTGACGTTAGTGATATGAGGACGTATAAGGTTATGTAGGCTACATAACTGATAGACTGGAAAGAAAAACGATACCGCTCAAATATGTATGCTAGCATCTGGAAATGAAAATGCATCTACAGTCTGGGCCTCAAGATCATCTCTCGACATATGTTTAACACCCTGCGAAGTAATAGAGCTTCTTCATCAAGGGGATCGTCAGCTAAAGGAAATGCCATGTTTTGAGAAAAAACACAAACTGCCCTAAAATGTGGCTGATATAGACTGAATGAATGAGGAAATGAAAGAGCACTGTGTCAGAGGGAGGAGATTGAGAGAAACTTGAGGTCTATTGAAAAATACCTGCTCCCGACCAGGTTAGGTTCACAGGCTCAGTTACCATAGTAACTGACTCTGAGGTTAAGTACCCTCTCTTTCTGAAACAGAAAACCCAGAGTTTCCTCACCTCAGGGTTCATTAAACCTGCTTTCTGAAACGGACCCCTGGTGTGTGTGCGTGCGAGTGCTGGGTTTTTGCTTTCTTTTTTATGGGTGGGCTATGAAGACAGGTGTGTGGAAGGTCCAGTACATGGGTTTGAAGATCCTTTTGTTACCACTTATCTGTACAACACTTTGCTTATGCAAATGTCATTAACTTGGAAAAAACAATAAAGAGATTGGGGTAAAAAAGCCTCCACCATTCAAGTTAACAGCCAAGTCTGTCAAAATAAGCATCTGTGCCCCACACATGAAATGAATTCCCCTAACTGCATCAAGATTTGACTTCACATTTACATCTGCAGCTCAGTGACCGCAGAGGTTTCTACACTCACAAACAGCCAATACTTTACAGTAAATCATTACTCCATTCGGCAGATTGGGATGGCATGGGAATGACAGGCAAATTAGATATTTTCTCTAGAAAGCCATTAAACAATTCAATCTCACCACCCACCCACACCCAGATTTAGAAGAATAGAAGAATTGCAGATAAATTCAAGTTCTCTCCCAAAGAGTGACAGGTGATGGATGTGTTAATTATACATCTTGCCAATCCAGCTGTTGCAGCTTTAACACATACCTTCAAACTGGGGTTAAAGTGATGGTTCGGAGTAATTTCACCCTAGGGTCCTTTGCACCATGACCTCGAGCCAAACACCCCCCGAGAAGCTTTTTTCACCTGGGTCTAACATTGGGAGAGTTAGCTAGAGTAGCGTTATCAGCTGAATAGCTTAGCGCAGGGGCTAATAGATGATACCAAACGTCTACAGTAGTACAAATAGGTTATGTAGGCCTACTCATAAAACGATGGATTGGAAAGTTTGTAAGTACACCAGAAGTTTATGTAAATAACACTTGCCTGCTGGCTTCTGCTCTCTGCTGTTGTTGTTGCTGCTGTGAGACGAGTGCTTAGGGCTGTCTACAAATTACAACACCGAAAAGAGATGCGACAAAAATATTTTTTAATTTAACTTTTTTTTTAAAGTAAGTGCTGTAGTATAACTAGCAGGAGACAAGTAATAACTGAGGTAAGTTTGGAGACATTACCTTATTTAATCATTAAATTAATAAATATTTTTGTTGTATCTCTTTTCGGTGTAGTAATTTGTAGACGGCCCTAAGCATTTGTCTAACTGCTAGTGATGTGCGATACCACTTAATTTCTATTCGATCCGATACCAAGTAATACCCAGGCTGGTATTGCCGATACCGATACCAATACCAATACTTTTTACGTATTTTATTTGTAGTGTGATGTGACAAATAGTTTAAAGTAAAGTAAAAAAGTAGGCTGTAGGCTTACCAATTCCAAAGTAGGCTATAGCTGCATAATGACAAGACAATAAACTACTCTCATATTATTTAATTATAAAGAAAATCTCAGAGACTTGTACAGTAAAACAGGTTGAAAATTACACACAAATAAAAAAATGCTGTCTTTACAGCTAAAATACAGCCATAGTCACTCTGAAGTCTGCAGTCTTCGTAGCGGGAAATTAAAGAAGGGCTGTTGCAGCGGGCTGTTGCAGCGGGCTGTTGCAGCGGGCCGGCTCAGTCACAGAGCCGCAGTGCACACACAACTGACCGGCGGAAGGAGAAGTAGTTCCTTCCCCTAACCGGATATAATTAGACTTTTCAGGTGACAACAAGTTACTTGTGATAACATAAACACTCACTCCAAATTACTGAGTTTAAATATCGATCTTTTTATATGAGAATCGATACTAGAGCAGGAGACGTTGGGATCGTAAATATCGATACTTTAGTATCGATCTGCACATCACTACTAACTGCAGGTAGCAGCAGCAGCAACAACAGAGAGCAGAAGAGAGCATGCAAGCGTTCATAAACTTCTGGTGTACTTACAAACTTTCCAATCCATCGTTTTATGAGTACATAACCTATTTGTACTAGTGTAGAAGTTTGGTATCATTTCGGGCATTATTAGTGGGGTCATTTACGAGATACAAACGTGGGTCCATTAGCCCCTGCGCTAATAAGCTATTCAGCTGATAACGCTACTCTACGCTAACTCTCCCAATGTTAGACCCAGGTGAAAAAAGCTTCTGGGGGGGTGTTTGGCTCGAGGTCATGGTGCAAAGGACCCTAGGGTGAAATTACTCTGAACCATCACTTTAATGTTATTGTACAATGTACATTATGGTCTTTAATACTTCTCCACTCTACACTGCTGAACCCACTATAATTACAGTTTATGGATGTATGCCATTGCTCTTGGGAGGAAATAATTAGCTATTGTAGTCTAGTAGAGGCAAACCTTGTATAATCAATCATCAGTTTGTAGTTTCACAGTTGGAAGACAAACACTGTGCATCAGTGAGTCATTTTCTCAACATAGCACTGTTGCGTGCCTTGTTGGGTATAATTGTCTAACATTTGAGTTGATCAGCAGGTTCCCATCCTTTGACTCATAAATTCATCACTCATGGTTCTAGGTCGAGAGCGGTGGCATGCAACCGACATCTGAGGAGATTGTGAAACAAAACCACCACCACCTCCGTACACACACACACACACACACACACACACACACACACACACACACACACACACACACACACACACACACACACACACACACACACACACACACACACACACACACACACACACACACACACACACACACACACACACACACACACACACACACACACACACACACACACACACACACACACACACACACACAAACAAACAAACAAACAATGTGACTGTTGTTTCTTTCTCCCGTTACCTGAGGCTGTCCATTTCTTCTCAAGCTCAACAGCATGTCAGACCAGGGAATTACAGGCCAATACTTTATTTTACACAGTTTATTACTGAGGACAGCACCCTGGCTACTCATGTAGGCATGTCTCAGTCAGGCAAAACAAAAAGGCATACTGAAAACACATATAGTAACTGAACGTAAATACAAATGACCCAAAATCATAAACATGCATTTATAGCGAGATGGTAAATAAAGTTCATGGACAAAAACCTGCAAAACAAGTTACACACTATGAAAACAAACATTTCACATAATGTACTGAAAAACACACTAGACATCTGCTAAGTGCCGTACACTTGCACTGCCACCTTGTGGCCATTCACAGACCACATATAGTGATTAGACAGTCCTGTCCTGTCCAACGCTCCTCCTGTCCAGTCTCACAGAGTATTTATTTTACTTCTAAAGATTGGTTAAAGGAAAACTACAGTTTATTGCAACTTGGGGTTTATCTTCATAGCTCTGGTCCTCGGCTCTATTGGTTATGAGGTTGTACACACCAAAGTGAACTCCTGAGATCTGTGAACGTGGGGACATCACTACAAATATGTCCAATGAGCAGTCACTCAAACAGGTTGGAAATAAAGCCAATAGCTTAAACAAAAGTACTTGGATGAGAAAAACAGCAAATGGTGAAAAAAAAGATTTTTTTTTTTTTTTAAGAAAGGTTGACCTCCTTACAAATCCTTTCCATAATGTTATCAGACACTTAGAATATTATATCTGAGCCTGTCCGTGGCAAAAAGAGCACTTCTGTGAAGGTACAGTAAATACAAGCTGGACAATTGTCTTATAAACTTACACTGTAGCTTGTTTCTCTGCTGCCGACTGCAGCGATCTCTCTTAATACTGGACCAATGTCAAAGATTGTTGTTCCCATCAGTCACTTAGACACAAAAACAGGATAATAGGGTCCAGGTTGAAAAAAACTGTAGTTACCCTTTAACTGAGAGACCTAGGATACAATGTTTTACATTCATTTCTAAAATGTCCTAAAGGCAGGTGATGAAGATGTAAATGATTCAGGAAGCTTTCAGATCATCCAGAGGTTAGCACGTCACAGTAGCATCAGGCTCTGTCCTCATGTCCTCAGATCTGATTTCATCTCTTTAAAAGGCCGTTAATAGCTTTGATTTCATCAGTGGACAGAGGAGAAAGATTGTAGCCTCTCAGCTCAGGTTTCCCTGCAAACAAACAGACAAACACACCTGCATCATGCCCAGACTGCTGGGAGGACATTCAGAGTACTGACAGACCAGCTTTGAATTCAGTTACCATCAAGTTCTAAGGAGGTATCATTCAGTGAATAAAAGCAACAGGAACCTTCCATTTGCACTGGATTTAATTGTGATGGAGGTCTTTTTACAAAAATAACACAAAGGATTTCCCCTTGTCAACTGGTTTATCAAAGCAATAAGTATTGAGTTGCAAGCTGTCACTGAACCACTGAGAGACATTCAGAGTTCACACAGCATCAACAGAATGACCGCTGGAAAGAATTTCAATTTGAAATGTGTTACCGTTTTTTACAATCACTTTGGCACTAATTTCAGAACCGTGACGTCATTTTTCAAAACTCTGGACACAAAACTCACAACTAATGATCAAAATGTACATTTTTCAAAACTCTAACACTTTTTTCAATTACTTGGATACAATACACATAAACCTATGATCAGTTGTTCATTTAACAAAGATCACCTGTTCAATATGACACAACTTAACATCAAAGTACTCCTATTTCAAAAAGCAATTCACACATTACATTTCAGATGATTGTCTATTCATTCCATTACAATCATCTAACTATCAATTGATACAACTACTCAAAATGATAAGTAACTGTCGCATTACTCTTAATGCATAGTTGTATGGAAACAATATTCCATGTTTAGATCATGAAAGTTTCAAGATAACGATTCATTGTCACCAATTAGCGTGGAGCATGAACCAATTAGACTACATGATCTGTGGATGTAATATTTCATCATCCTTCTTTACTGTAATATACTACTGTTTATCAGACACTGTTTCTATGCTCCCATGTACCACCTTTAAGAATATTTACTGTACTGACAGTACTGCACTGTATGGATGCAGGCCCTTGGAATTGCAGGTCCAATTCTGCCAACTACTTACTGATGATTGAGATATATAATTTATATATACTTTATAAATTAAAGTACTGTGTATATATATATATATATATATATATATATATATATATATATATATATTAGGGCTGTGACGATAACCGCATCACCGCAATACTGTCGGTGACGTGCCACTACCGCGGTGATGACATCACCACCGCCATCACCGCATTACTTTTTGCTGCGGAAGGTTACAGGAGAACACATGTCGTGTGATATTAAATATTATGAAAGCAACAATCATTGTTTAGTTATCCTCATCGACAGTGTAGGAGCCACATAGTGTATGTTGTTTATGGTCTCATTTATGTTGTTCGTTGATTATTGTGTTGTGCACTTGTATTGTAGGTGGTGGGTGTTTTCATCGCGGTTTGAGCAGAAGTGATAACATATTTGTTTGCTTCACCTGTTCACCTGAGTTTTTTGGCCTTTGACAGAGAGGGGGTGAGCATGGGAGTGAACACTTTCTGTTGACCAATGTTGCGGCTGTAAGCGATCCAACATAGTGCTGCCGCGAGGGACTAAACACAGAGATGCATAAACCAGGGTTTCTGCAGGTATCAGCAAATCTTATTTCATGCTTTTTCATGCCCTTTTTCATGCCACTTTAAACTAATTTCAGCTATCGATTATTTTAGTAATTGAATATTCTACCGATTATTCCATTGATTAATCGAGTAATCGGATAAGAAATACTTAGTAAGAAATACTTACTAAACAGCAATAATTGCTGTTTACTAAAAAAAAGGAAACCTTGTGTATGTATGTATATATATATATATATATATATATATATATATATATATATATATATATATATATATATATATACACACACACACAGTACAGGCCAAAAGTTTGGACACACCTTCTCATTCAATGTGTTTCTTTATTTTCATGACTATTTACATTGTAGATTCTCACTGAAGGCATCAAAACTATGAATGAACATATGTGGAATTATGTACTTAACAAAAAAGTGTGAAATAACTGAAAACATGTCTTATATTTTAGATTATTCAAATTAGCCACCCTTTGCTTTTTTTGGTAACTCTGCAAACCCTTGGTGTT
Source organism: Perca schrenkii (assembly GCA_025617405.1). Classification (NCBI taxonomy): domain Eukaryota; kingdom Metazoa; phylum Chordata; class Actinopteri; order Perciformes; family Percidae; genus Perca; species Perca schrenkii. Next base: position 33,662,823 of record CM046790.1, read on the forward strand.
CTCTCAATGAGCTTCATGAGGTAGTCACCTGAAATGGTTTTACCTTCACAGGTGTGCTTTGTTAGGGTTAATTAGTGGAATGGTAGCCAAAGCGTGGCTACTTTAAAGAATCTAAAATATAAGACATGTTTTCAGTTATTTCACACTTTTTTGTTAAGTACATAATTCCATATGTGTTAATTCATAGCTTTGATGCCTTCAGTGAGAATCTACAATGTAAATAGTCATGAAAATAAAAAGGAAACGCATTGAATGAGAAAGTGTGTCCAAACTTTTGGCCTGTACTATATATACTGTTCAGTGGCCAGCAGATTAGACTGGGGTTGTACTGGGCAGCTTCCAGGTATGAAAGTGGAACTATGTGAATGTGATCAGGTTGTCGACACACATACATTATATATATATATATATATATATATACACACTCGTACCACATTAGTCTGTAGTATTCTCTCTACTACTGCAGTACTTTTACAGGGATGTATTTATATGTAGTACCATAATGAAACATGTATCACCTATTTTGTACTACAATATTTAATGATTGTACGAACAATGACCCAATGAAACTATGGGTAGCTTGTGTGTGGGTGATCTAAAGTAACGTTTCAATGGTATTTCACAATAAATTTGTTTTTTGAACCAGTGATTGTGCAAGTGCAAGATTTCTTTAAAGATATGAATGCACAATGCAATGTTTTGAACATTGGACAGCCTGTGTTACAAGTGATGACCGTTTTGAGTTTTGTGTCTAGAGTTTTGAAAAATGACATCAGGCCACAGTGATTTCCATATCATTTGGTCTATTAAAACAATGAACAGTCATGTTTTATTCATTTAAATGACTGTAGACCGTAGCGCATGCGATAAAGGGAAAAACTTTATTTGTATGCGCTCTGGTTGAATTCACTAGACTACCATAGGTTTACAAACTACAAACGGCGACAAGCAAGCGGGAAGGTCAAAGCCCAAGCCATGGCGAAACAGGGAAATATTGCAAATTACTTTATGAAACCAAGCAGCAGCTGCTCTATTTTTTTTTAATTGCATATTAATTTATTTTCACTTCACTCGGCTTTGCGTCGTGCCTAACAGGCTACTATTTTGACCCTTTGCCATACTTCCTCGTAACACATCCTGCTGCTGCGGAATAGCAACGCGGATTTCGGTGCCTCATTCCAGTGCCACTGATATGCCTGCGCTTCTCTCTGATGCTCTGAAACACTCTGCATGTGACGCTAGTTAACACTACACTCGACAACGTTAGCCTACCGCTAGCTAGTAGTCCGATTAAACACGATTACAATGCTGACAGCTAAAGCTAAAACGGTGTAAAGTTTGTCTGTATTTCACTGTAGAGGACTGTGACACCGGGATGTAACAATCTGCAGCTGCCGTTGACAGACGGTGCGTTCAATGAAACTGGTAACCTACAGTCTCGTGGTGCATTCAAAGTTATTGTTAAATGCCCTTTTCCCATCTTGTGGTTGTTTTTGTTGTTCAACAGCTATTTACTAGTGAAATAAGTTTTTGTTATAGTTATTACATTATTATTAAATCATTTAATTTTGACCATATGGCCTTAGCAATAAACAAGCCATTCTTTAATGTCGCCAACTGTTGTTTAGTACCCTTCTTTTTTTTACTTTCTTAAAAAGTATCGGTTTAGGCACTGTTACGGCACCGGTACGGTTTTAAAAGTACCGTACAGTAGCAATTTGAATTCAGCCAGCACAAACCCCAGGGCCAGGTTCACAGTGCTGTGAGATAGCCACACCCCTTCAATTTAATATTATAAAAATAAATAAATGTGGACTTGTAAAATAAAAGTCCTGTGAAATAAATAACAGTAGTAGTTTTTCATTTGAAAAACGTCCTTTTTAAAATAAAAACCTATTTATTCTTTGAACTATATTGCAGGCATGAAAACGGGTCAGGGGTGAAAAAGGTGAGAAGGATACAGACCTGCCAACCTTGAGAAATTTTTTTGAGTAGCAACTTACTGATTTATTGTCGAAGTTCTGTTTTATGAACACGGCGGCACGCACGCGGAATAAATGTGCCATTAAATGTCACGTGTATACATTTTAAACCCTAGAAAATAATTATGTTCAAGTAGGCTACTTTAATTAAATAAAACATTTTATTTAAATTATTGGTCATATTTACACACACATATACAATTAATTGGCTCATAATATAATCCAATAAAATAAATTACACTGCATAGTGAGCACTTTTACTTTTGGTACTTTAAGTATATTTTGATAATACTTTTGTACTATTACATAGGGAAGATGTTGAATGCAGGACTTACTGCAATACATAATCTCAGACCTGAATTTTAACAGTCACATTAAGACAATAACAAAATCAGCCTATTACCATTTTAAGAATATGGATTAGAGGACTTATGTCTCAGCAGAATTTGGAAAAACTTGTCCATGCTTTTATCTTTAGTAGACTTGACTACTGCAACGGTGTCCTTACAGGTCTTCCTAAAAAAACTTATTAGACAGCTGCAGCTGATTCAGAATTCTGCAGCCAGAGTTCTCACTAGGACAAAAAAAGTGGATCATATTACTCTGGTTCTAAAGACTTTACATTGGCTTCCTGTGCCTCAAAGAATTGATTTTAAAATACTTATGCTGGTTTATAAATCCCTGAATGGCTTAGGACTAAAATATATCTCAGATCTGTTAGTGCATTATGACCCACCCAGACCTCTTAGGTGGTCTGGAACAGGTCTGCTCGTGGTCCCCAGAGTCAGAACTAAACAGGGGGAAGCAGCGTTCAGTTTTTACGCTCCGCATATCTGGAACAAACTCCCAGAAAACTGCAGGTCCGCTTCAACTCTCAGCTCTTTTAAATCAAGGCTGAAGACGATTCTTTTTGATGATGCTTTTCGTTAATTCTTTTTACCGAACAGTGAATTTTAATTTTATTTCGTAAAAAAACTTTAATACGGAATTGTAAATTTTATTTTCTGGATTTTTTATTCTCATATTAACTGTTATAATGAACAATTTTTGTATTTATGTATCTTATATGGTATTACATTTAAGTATTCATTAATATTTTTATTCTTATTTTAATCCCTATTTTGCTGTTTGTTCTTTAATGATTGATGTTTTGTGTAAAGCACTTTGAGTTGCCTTGTGCTATATAAATAAAATTGCCTTGCCTTGCCTAAAGTCTTCCACCTCTGGAAATCACCAACAACAGTCGTGCATGAACACCTGCAGCAGAGTTTAACACTGAAAACACACAGCTCAGTTCCAAGGGCGTAAATCCCAGGGGGGTCGGGGGGGTCACGACCCCCCCTCATCTAAGGGTTGTCCCCCCCCTAGAAATATCATTAAAACAATGCTGAGTATTGTAAATAACATAATGATGTACACTTAAATATCTGTGTAAGCAGTAAAACAATACAAACCCCAAAAAGTGCTTTTTAAGTTAAGAAACATTTTGAGTCCCCCCTCCCTTGCCTCAGAGTGGTTTGGTCCACTGCATGTTTTAGGATCTGCGCTACACTCACGGTGACAGTCACATCGGTAGTGACAGGAACGTAGTAAGTAGACGGTTCAAAGCTGTCTTATTCACATTAAACATCAGATTAAGTTTTTCTTTTCTCATATAGAAATGATGCTGAGTAATTAATGAATTAGTCATGACAAAAAAGTTCGCTATGTTAGTGTAATATAGTGTAACGTTACCTAGCTTGTTGGATAGAAATGCACCCACTAAAACTAACGTTACAACAGCGATAAGCCTTACGTTATGTGTGTGAACTTATATTAGGGTTAATTTTGGAGATCTACAGTGGCTGATCAGTTAAGTATATATCCTCTGTCCCAGACATAACTTAATATTTATGTGGAGGACGCAAGATCTTTTTTATTGAATCACGAGAAACACTGAAAAGAAGGATAATGGTACAGTCTCCATGCTACACTAATGATACTATTAAGGCTTTCCTCAGTGTACGCATGTCTTCTACGAGTATAATTGTGGCTGTATTATTTGTGTCCCCTTCAAAAATTGCTCTTCAGAAATTTTATGTTTATTGTCCCCCCCTACTGTTAGATCAGATGTACGCCCTTGCTCAGTTCAGCATTTCCTTGCAGCTCTGCTACAGTAGCAGCTAACCGCTAACGTTACCTGCCGGTCACATCGTCTTTAAACAGTCCGCTCACAGTGAAGTCCTGCACGGATCAACAGAAGCTAGAGTCCGGCGGCTGTTTGTTACGCACACCGGGCACTTTGATGCGCTCACAGAGCCAATCTTTGCAGATGTTACCGCTCTGTGTTTTGGCTAGCTAATAAGCCATTAGCCTGTTAGCTTGAGCTTCGTCTGAAGGCGCCGAGCGGCCAGCGGAGGATGTGCGGAATGTGTCGGTGTCTGTCGAGAGACACCGACACATTCCGCACATCCTCCGCTAACCGCTAACACCCCGGTACCGGTCATAGAGGCGTGTTTACTTTGTGTCTTGGTCCTCCGGTGCGTCCAGCGACGGGCTCCGGTCAGTTTTTAAATTAGCCTACATTAACAGTTAATTTTGTTACCGTATGAACTTAATCATAGGAAAGGCAAAACATATATAAGATCTTTGTAACAAAATCCAAGACTTTATAAATGCAAGGCTTTATTAATATAAATAAATAATATTTCTCCAAAGTTGACAGGTAGGCTACGTTAATTAATTCATTTCACAATTTCACCTTTCTACATCAAATCCGTTTACCTTTGCAAGCACCGTCCTCCCTCGGGGAAACCAACCAAACTAAACGGGAATGATTAACACTTGCATTTGATGCTTTCGTTTTATCTAGCCGATCTCCACGCTTGACTTTAGAGGAAGGCACCCGACGGTGTGATTCATTTGGTCAATCTCTTCTTCTTTAGTTTTGTTTTCCAGCATGCTCGTGGCTGCTACGCTGTTTTAGCCATACTATCATCAAGAGTTAGACTGAGACGGCTACTGCATGTCAACAAGTGAACTCAAAAGCAGTCACCTGATTTTCGCGTAGTTTAAAGTGATAAATCGTATCACCGTATTTTGATGTCAAAATGCGTATCTACTACACAAAATGCGTATAGGTTGGCATGTCTGAGGATATTACACCTAGGGGGGGTCCGGGGGCATGCTCCCCCGGTAGAACATTTTAAATATTTCTTATTTTAAAGCATCAACTTGATGCATTTTGAGATGCATTTTTTTGCCAACCAACAGTGTAATATTTCAATATGCACTCATTAAAGTTAATTTGACTGGCAAAACAGTTAAAGTCCTTCTGACATTACACAATAATAAAAGTCATAATTTTTAAAAACTAAAAAGTTTTGGATACATTTTTACTTCTTCCAACCATATGTTAAATAAAGAGTCAATGTGGATTTACATATTGCAATAATATCATAATCCTTCAATGAATCATTGTGAAAACTAAACTTGACTACTTTGGCCAAGTCATCATCAAAAAAGCAAATTAGTACATTCATGATTTTGTCCATGTTGATATTAGCTGCTTTATTTACATTTATTAAAAACGTTGCATTGTTTATCTTTTCATATAGCTAGCTAGATGTCTAAACGTCTAAACTCTGGGACAAAGCCGTTATGTTTAAATACCTGTAGGGCTGCAGCTATCGATTCTTTTTGTAATCGATTAATCAGGCACTTTATCGATTGATTAATCGGATAATATTTTTTGCGTTTTTAAACAACCCAAACTAGGGAAAAAAGCAACATTTTCGGAAAAAAGCAACATTTGTATTGCCTAAATTGCTTACAATATCATCTCTCAAAAAACTAAACACAGTAAGTGCATTTAAGTGCCATATTACATTGTTTTTAAAGAATGTTTTTTTTCAAATTATATCAACCTCAAACTAAGGCATACATTAAACATACACAAACATTACATTAAGTTGTGCAACTTAACTTTCAGAACTACAAGTTTCAACCTGACTGATCTACAGTAGGCCTATATGTAAATATTAGTTATACTCAACCTATTTTCATTTATATATTTGATTATAATGTCACACAGCTCTGTTACACGTATGCTATTAGGTCGCTGATCAGCTGTTTCTCCGTAGAGAGAGAGAGAGAGAGAGAGAGAGAGAGAGAGAGAGAGAGAGAGAGAGAGAGATGCACAACAATCAGCTGTTTTTCCGAAGGGATAGTCAACGAGTCAGCTCTTTAGATCAGATCGTGGTCACCACTACGTATGTTCTTGTCTATGTTTTTGGTGTAGTTACATCGTCCATACGACTCTGGGATGTAGTTTTGTCGGTCCGCTTCGTGGAATGGATGATTAAGTTAGACTCCATGTTTTCTGTTGAGATGCTAAAGCACTGACGTCGTGCTATTATTGTGGTAAGCTAGTTTGATTTTGCAGTAGACATACTGTACAGAGTTTTAGTTTTAATTACGTTTCAACTGACTCCAAACTTTGGACACTTTCTGTCGTTTTCTCCAGCCTGTCTCTTCTCTTAGCCCCTCACTATTTACGCTCTGGCATGTGTCGCCAGCAGCAGACTGAGCTGAGTCTGTGCGACAGTAATAATGCTCCGTGCGGAAACACCGTCCGTCAGCGATACAACGTTGGTAACATTGATTTAACGAAGCTTCGAGGCAAGTCATTTTGCATCGAGGATTTTTTGTAATCGAATTATTCAAGGAATGGTTTCAGCCCTAAATACCTGCCATGCTGATTCCAAACAGACAGCTTTGTCAAGGCAGTTTGGGCTTCAGATAGCTTTTACAAATCAGGTTCCGCTATGAACGTGCACACACGTATCACGGTCGGTCAGTAAAGCGGTCGTTGCCGTTAACGTACTCGTATGACAGAGTGCACAGACCGAAGCTTTGTGACTAGCATAGGGCTGCTCGATTATGGAAAAAAATATAATCACGATGATTTTGGTCAATATTGAAATCACGATAATTTAACACGGTTACTTGTTGAGTTCTGGAAAGATGTTGCAATTATTGAACTTAAAAAAAAAAACAGTGGAAAAAGTTAAATAAATCAACAGTAAAAAAACACAACTGTGAAATTTGCCTTAATACTTTTCCTATTTAAACTTTATTTTTTCATTCAGAACACAAGAGAAAATAAGAGTTTACTTGCAAAACGTAATGAGCTAAATAATTGTTTTTCTCGATTATTCTGTTTTTGTGATCATTGGGAGCCAAAATCATAATCACGATTAAATTTGGATTAATTGCACAGCCCTAGACTAGCATCTAATGACTAGCAAGCACTTTCTTACCACTGCTGCCATCCAGTGTCTTCCTTGAACATGCGCTGCAGAAGCAAGCACCCGGCTCCCTCAATTTGAGGCACCAAGTGCTAAACGGCTTCCCGTCTCCACCCTTTTCCTCTTGTCCTCCATTCATGCCCAGCGCCATTTATTTTTACTACTTTCTCAATTAAAGCTGCCTGTATCTACATGCTCCAAGTATGATAAACTTTGCCTCCATTTTTTTTTAGCCGCGTTACCATGGAGACCACACCGGCACCTCAGACTGACATTTCGGCAAAGACCCGCCCTACTTTGCATCTGATTGGCTATAACTGGTTTCATTGGTTGGTGGAACTCGTTTCATTGGTTGGTGGAAGTTCGATGATTGGTTAAATCCAGCGCATTAAAACAAATCCCATGTGGACTTTTTCATTTATTTATTTTTCTAAAATAGTCATACGCCAGAAATCGGGCACCAGGCATGTCTGATTTATTTCAGGATGTATTTCATAGGCATCTTTATTTATGTATATATTTAATAAAATGGCATTTCATAGGACTATTCCTGTAAATGAGCATGCTGCTGTGGGCCAACCATACCTTGCATCTCATTTAGACGGTTGACTTTAGCTTTCAGTCCTTTGCGAAGTTCGTTTATCTCCTGGTCCAGCTGCTCTTGGTCTACAGGTGACAAACAATGTGTTAAGGATGATCTCAAAA
>CM046790.1:33675797-33768297 GCA_025617405.1 Perca schrenkii
GGGCCCCCTGCGCTCCAGCATGGGACTCAGTCTGGACTGATGGGTGTGGTGGGAGGAGCGGCAGCACGATGTGCTACAGGTGGAGTAGCGGATACGGCAGAGAGAGCAGGCACAGCCGGAGAGCAGGGCAGAGTGACTGGCCAGGCAGGAGAGGAAGGTGAGGGAGAAGGCACGCTGACACTGGAGGATGCACTTTGGAGAGCTGAGGCGTGACGAGGCAGCAGCATGGGACCTGTGGCAGCTGGAAAGGACATCTGACCCCGTTGACTTCCCACCCTCCCCCTGCACTGTCTGAATCTGGTGCCACTCCAGCTGCAGCAGCCTATCCAGGTACCTTTCCAAAGGGCCCACGGGCCTGGGCCGAGGGCCCCCCCGGCCCTCCATGTTGTAGAAGACAGCCAGCTGACTGAGGCTCCAGGAGTTAAAAGGTGGAGGGAGGAAGTCTGGAAAGTCAAAAGCACCATGGTTGTGTCCTCTGGGCCTGTGGCTGCGAGAGGGGCAGTGTTCAGCCTCGATGACCTCTGGCCTCAGCTGGAGCTGTGGAAGAACCCCACCAGAGGGCGACACAGGAAGTCTCTCTGACTCAGACAAGTCTGTGTCGCTGTCGCCCTCTCCATGGCCAGCCAGACCTCCTACCTCTGCCTTTGGTGACAGGCTCTCCTGCAGAGTAGGACTTGAATCAGACAGGCGGTGGCAGGAAAAGGCAGCTGTGTGTCTGCTCACTCTGAAACCCGTGGGCTTGTGTTCCCTGTGGCTGCAGGGCTGAGCAGCCGGCTGCACCTTTGGCTCCATCTTGTCTTCTGCAGGGGACAGTGGATGGGCCTTTGACTCTGAGGTTCCCTGAGCACTAGAGGGAAAAGTAAATTATATTACGTTAGCATCCAGGCAGCACAGAATGGCATGAAATGTGCACAAGCAGCAATCTCACCTGTGTTGAGAAGTAAGGCGTTTGGTCGAGGGAGAATTCGGTTTCTGCTTTCTTCTTTGCTGCGGCCTCTGTGAGAACAGAGAGACACTATGAAGCCTTCTACTGATCACTAATACATATTCATTCTTTAAACACATCATTAAATCACATACTTCATAATGTATTCCTATTTGATTAATCAATGAATCATCTGAAAAATTGTTAGGATGCCCACTGCATTCCCAGAGCTCACGGTGATGTCTTCAAATTACTTGTTTTGTCCAACCAAAAGTTCCAAACATTCAGTTCAGATTGATATTAAATTTAAAGGGTAACTAGCGTTATTTTCAACCTGGACCCTATGTTCCTATGTTTTTGTGTCTGGGTCACTGATGGGAACAACAATCTCTGACATTGGTCCAGTATTAAGCGAAATCGCTGTTTTATCTGCAACAAGCTACAATATAAGTTAATAGGACAATTGTCCAGCTTGTATTTACCTTCACAAAAGTGCTCATTTTGCCACTGACAGGCTCAGATTGATATTCTAAGTGTCTGACAACATTATGGAAAGGATTTCTAAGGAGGTCGACCTTTCTGTTAAAGAGTAAGATCCTTTTTTAAACATAAAAACTTCCGTGAAATAAACAGTAATTTTAGCATTGTAAAATATACTTCATTCAAAGTCGACAGAAACCAAATAAAACTATGAAACGCTGTTTGGGTTATCTCTCCACTTTTCCAGCCATCACAACTCTAGTTTTGGTTGAAATAAACATACAGTTTACCGACTTACATGTGAAAATATGTTGGCTCTATACACGCTAAATGTATTGCTATTTTAATTAGAATCTGGTGGGTTTAGCGCTAGTGACTTCAGAGCTGTTTCTGGTTAAACAGAAAGGTCTCAAAGAGGTTTTAAAGGTCTATCTCTGTAGGGATCCTTTCCATAATGTTGTCAGACACTTAGGATATTAATCTGAGTCTGTCAGTGGCAAAACAAGAACTTTTGTGAAGCTAAATACAAGCCGGACAATTGCCCTATTAACTTACATTGTAGCTTGTTTTGCGGCTGCTGACTGCAACAATCTCGCTGGTAACACTTTACAATGAGGTACACAAATTTTACAAAAATAGGTAGTTAATGATTAGTTACTGTTTTACAGAAGGGTACTTACTGTTTTTTGAAAGTGTAACGAATGATTAGTTACTGTTTTTCAGAAGGGTAGTTACTGTTTTTCAGAAGGTAAGTTACTGTTTTTTGAAAGGTTAACAAATGATTAGTTAGGGGAGGAATACTAGGGTAAGCCAATGAGAGGCAGAATAAGGCGGGCCACGAGGCACGACTGTGCGTATCCGATCTACCAGGTCTGATTCCCATGATCTGATCCCGAACCACCTGTGACTTAGGGCTGGGCGATATGGAGAAAATCAAATATCACGATATTTTTAACCAAATACCTCGATATCTGTTGTGGTTGTGGACATTTCTGTTGCTGTTTTGTATTTTTATTCTGTATTTCTGTTCCCTGTTGTGTATACTTCTGTTCCTTATTCCCCTGTTCATTGTGTGTTTCTGTTTATCCTGTTTTAACTGTGCGTTTGTATTGTGCATTCCTGTTCCTTGGTGATTATTTCTGGTTCCTGTTTTATTTTGATAGTCTGGTTTTCTGTCTTGTCTCGTCCAATTTACTTCCTGTGTTTTCCCTCCTTTGTGATTGTCCTGCCCCGCCCTGATGTACTTCACCTGTTGTCTCACCTGTTTCTGATTTACCCATCACCTCATGTATTTAGCCTTTGTGTTCCCTTTGTCTTGTGTCAGATCGTTTTGTAGCCATGCCCTTGTGTTTCCTCCCTGTGCCTTGTGTCTGTTTCTGCGTCAGTTTATTATTTTGTGAGTTTTCCAGTCCCTGTACTGCCGCTTTTTGTTGATATTAAATTCCTGAGTACCACCATCTCCTGCCTGTCTGCCTACCTCTGCATTTGCGTCCTCATCCTCCCGCTACACACAACAATATCGAAACGATATTGTAGTGTTGACTATTGGTGCTTTCACAAAATATTTACACAATGAGATTTTTGATAAATAATCATCAGTAATGTGGATATAATGACTAAGTATGTAAAGGCAAATAATAGAACAGTTATCGATATATTGCCCAGCTCTACTGTGACTCTCCACCAAACTTAGCGACAGCAACAGAAAGTTTGCTGGGATCAGACCTTGGCGCGGAAGCGGTAACCAGGCGCGTAGTCAGTAATGGGCCAGGGCGGCACTGGCCCGCACACTTTACTCACTGGCCCGTCCAGCCAAGTTTGATCAAAATATGTTTTGTTATGAAAATATTGTATGTAAAAAAAAAAAATTTAAAAAAAAGATATAGTAACAAAACTAGTTGTGTGTGTTTAATGTGTCCTCTCTTCTGATTAAAACCAAACTGTTGAAAACATAGAATAAGGATCAAACAATTAGGAAGCCTTAGTTGGTTGCTATGGTAACAACAGGCAGACTCTCCGGGCTACCTTCAGCAGATAACGTTAGCTAGCTAGCTGGCTTTTTAGACAATGTAGCTACCATTGATGTGTTAAGCAATGTACTGTTAAACGTTACCGCGACAACAACAATGGCTTCTCTTTAAAGTGGTATGGACCGTTTTCTTGGATGGAATCCAGTGGAAATAAGGACGAACTCTTCAGCAGCATGTGCAGACATTTCCCCAGCGGAGCTGACAGCCCACCAGCGAGAGAGGAGTTTGTCTGAGTGCTGCATGGCCCTCACAGAGGTACCATTAAGTAAAACGTGTTTCATGTTTCTTGCGTTATTATTTAAGTAACCTAGTAACCTTTCTATTTAGTAAGAAATCGTGAACACTGATGATGGCTTCTAGCTGAAACGCGTTTGTGTTTTGCCCACATTAAATAAGAAGATAACTTATCTGTGACTGACGAAGTTTTTAGTTTTCTTTGATCAGGGACGTCGTTAGGCATATTTTAGGGGGGCTGAAGCTACCTCAAAATGTTCCTAAGCCCCCCTAAATAATAATAAGAACAACAATAACAATTCGATTCATCCTCGTTCATATTTAGACGCAACAAATGATATATATAGCTACAAAAAATAGCCGAAAAATCAGAAGTTAGACAGAAGTACAGAGAGTCGTTGTGCTAGCAAGACCGTCTCGTTGCATTGGTGTGAACTGGCAGCTTTCAGAGGGTTTGCAGACCGGCGCGTTGCAAGTAACTGGGGGATTCATCTTGTCTTGTCGCTACTCTTTGGTCTAAACTCACTATGCACCCTCCCCCCCACAAACACACACGCTAATGGTGAAAGGAAGATTGATGACCTGCTTACCTTTTAGCTACGTTTTCTTGAGGTAAAGGAAAGGGGATATTTTGGTTTGCTATGGAAAACTAAAGTCTAGCTAGGGTGAACGAGCGAAATACAAGAAATGGTTAACTTCGCAAGCTAATCACAACTCTTTATTCATTGCCAATAATATAGCCTATCTATATAGTAGGCTTATTCTAAAACAATATCAATCCCCATAGAATGTTGTTGTCACTGAAAACTAAATGTCATAGGGTCCCTGTTAATGCTATTGTACCATTGTATCCTTCAATTCACTGAGAAGATGAGATGGATATTGGAAGATATTTCAGCAGAGAGAGAGAGAGAGAGAGATTGGCAGAGCAGTTGATTCTGATTGAGGTCAGTAGTGGTCTACAGGTCTAAGGATTGTTTGGTTTTCTTCTAACAATAAGCATTTGTTGGCAGGTCATGACACTTTGCTACAATGTAAAGTATTAAGTGTACAGCTTGTATAACAGTGTAAATGTGCCGTCCCCTCAAAATAACTCAACACACAGCCATTAATGTCTAAACCGCTGGCAACAAAAGTCAGTCCACCCCTATGTTAAATTCCCATAGAGGCAGGCAGATTTTTATTTTTAAAGGCCAGTTATTTCATGGATCCAGGATACTATGCATCCTGATAAAGTTCCCTTGGCCTTTGGATTTAAAATAGCCCCACATCATCCCATACCCTTCACCATACCTAGAGATTGGCATGGTTTTATGTCTGTTAGCCTAATAGCTGGTTTGATTTGCATTGAGAGATGATTTTATGGAAAGTACCCCATGCCAATCTCTAGGTGGTGAAGGGTATGCAAGCTGTACACTTAATACTTTGCATTGTAGCAAAGTGTAATTTCTTCATTGTTGTCCCATTAAAAGATATAATGAAATACTTACAAAAATATGAGGGGTGTACTCACTTTTGTGAGATACTGTAAGTGTAGCTCTTATACAGTAACGAAAGATGTGAGTGCAAAGATTTTGCAAACGCAAGTTACAAATACCCTGGGGGCTAAACCTTCAATCCTAGTGATGTCCAATCAAACAATGCTTGGCTGGAAGTTTTCATTCTTTGATTTTCTTTTACTGCTCATGATCTGACCATAGTCCTGTTATGAATGCTCAAAGGATATGTTACATGTGCGATTTCTGTCTGATGTAGGCTATTCTATGTCACGCAGTATGTAAAAGACTTCTCTGCTGTTTGGGTTCATGTTTAGTTGCCACTTTGTGCAATAAAATGGTCAATTTTATAACAGTGTTGTGCAGAGCCAATGCTGCTGGTTCTGCTGGTGCAAATATATTTTAGCCTGAACAGGTTCAAATCGACAGATTTTTGTCTATATTGTTGTGTACAAACTTTTTAGACTGAGCTTTGTTGGTTGAGCATGTTGTAGACAGTACTGCTATTGACGGTGTAATATGTTGGAAGGTTGCTGTTTTTTTTTTGTTCAGTCTTTTTGAAAATGGCCCTCTCACTTTTGTACTGGCCAAAATACTATTTCTGCCTACGCCACTGGCGGTAACTTTACAGCCGTGAACTGAAAGTCTATTTCCTGAGCTGGTATTGACTCTCTAGGCAACGTTGTATTTTAGCGACAGGGAGAGACGGAGAGTCAGGGAGAGGGAAATAAATAAAAGTGACATTATGAAATAAAATAACCTCAAGCATCATCAGAGTAGGGTTCCAAAGTCATTATAGCCTGGGCTAAAGTAACACTGGTACACAGACACAGTTTCTCAGAAAATGATTGCTGTTTTCTAGTGATTTTTTGGTTATATGAAATAGAAAATCTAAATAAAAGCATATTTTGAATTTCTCTCTTCCCCTTTTGACGATGAAAAGGAAGAAAAAAAAACCCCTTCTATTTCAATTTAAAATTTTGTATTTTAAAACGAAAAAAAAACCACTTGTTTTTGGTATTTTAATAGGCCTACCCATTCATGAAAGGAAAATCGAATAACCAAAAGATACACTAGCCGTTTTCAAAGTTAAATATTACATTATTAAGTAGGCAATTCAGTGACTGTTAAAATTCAAATAGGCTACACGTTATGTCTCGGTCCGTGTACTTCTTTCGTTCATTCGATTTTCATTTCATAAACAGGTATTAAAAAACTAAAAAACGATGGTTATTTGATTTTCGTTTTAAAATACAACATTTGAAATTGAAATACAAGGCATGTTTTCATTTTCATGGTCAACAGGGGATGGGAGAAATTTAAAATATGCTTTGATTTTCATTTTCTATTTTATATAACAAAAATATGATCCCCATGATCTGATCCCGAATCCCCGGTGACTCTCTGCCAGATCAGCAAGCTTAACGGCAGCAACAGAAAGTTTGCTGGTATTGTTAACGGTGGCGTAACGGTAACGTTACAGCCGTGAACTGAAAGTCTGTTTCCTCAGCTGGTTCGATTGGGGCGAAGTTGTCTGCGGCAGGTAGAGACAGAGAGTCAGAGGGAGGCAGGGAGAGAGGGGAATAAATACATGTGACATTGTGAAATAAAATTCCCCCAAGCATTATCAAGAGTATAGGTTTCCAAAGTAATTTTAGCCTGGGCTGAAACACTGGTAGGCTAGGCTGGCGCTGTTGCCTTGGAATGACAACATCCGGTCTCTGAATATGAAAAAACAAGACTTTTTTCGTTTCTGTTTTCGACTGATTTTATTTTTGTTATATAAAATAGAAAATGAAAATCAAAGCATATTTAAACTTTCTCCTATCTTATTTCGACCATGACAAAGAAAAAACGCCTTGTATTTCAATTTCAAATGTATTTTAAAACGAAAATCAAATAACCATTCGTTTTTTGTTTTTTAATACCTGTTTATGAAATGAAAACCGAATGAACGAAAAACTACACGGACCTGTCTCTTATTTGCTTCCATATTTAACACACTTTTTATGAAACTAATCAGGAAATGTTTGGAATTTTCTGCTTGACAAAAACAATAATCAATAATCAAAAGGTTCAGTTATCTTACCTTGTCGTTATTATTTTCTGGACTTGGCAGCGTGTACTGCGACTGCACCGACTTCCTTTGTGACTGCCGCCTTCCCATTTTGTTGCTTGAAAAAACAAAACAGGTGAAATATTAAACAAAACCAAATACCTAAATACACTGCACAAAAATAGGCTACACAAATGAAATATAGAAACGATCAAATATCCAGTGATTCGCAGTGGCGACATGTCGGTTCTCTTCTGTCGTTAGACATCGTCTCTCTCTCTCTCTCTCTCTCTCTCTCTCTCTCTCTCTCTCTCTCTCTCTCTCTCTCTCTCTCTCTCTCCAGCATTTATTACTGCATTATAAATCATATCTCAGGCTACCTGCACACATCCGGCCTGTTGTTGCTCCACGACGCCGTCTCCTTGCAGTCCGTGTCCCGGATGGAGAGCCTCTCGGGCTGCTGCAGGACTGGAGTGTATATATCTATGGACTGAGCCCAGCCAGCAACATGCACAAATCAGAGTACACAACGGGCGCGTAAGCGTCGCGTATAGCAGCGTAGCGCAGCTATTTTTATTTCGGCGCCCATATTATCCAACCTGTCCGTTCATACCGGGAACGTATAGTGTCCGCGTCGGTCCGGGCGCTGCAGCGATAGTTTCGGCGTCTCCCCTCTATTTCTTGCGCGATACGCGAGCGTATGTGTCAAGAGAGGCAGGTAATCACATACAGGAAGACCACAGTGCAACCGGATAATTTAGAAAAATAAAACACATTTCAAAATAAAACACCCAGGTTCATGGTGATTTGGGCTGTCTTGACTTCTCACAGCGAGACACGCCATCAGGCACATGGAGATGTTAAATACAAAATTAAATACAAAATTAAATTAAATTAATACATTAAATTCGATAGTGTACCGATAGCACTATATGGAAGTGAAATTTGGGGCCCGCTCAGTAGATTGGAGCATGACTTCTGGGACAAACACCCATAGTATTTCTCTGCTATCGCCATGATGGAGTCATTGCACCTGATTCTACTCAAAATCTGTAGCACTTCTACCACAGAGGACCTAGTGTTTGGATCATCAGGAGGCTGCTGTTTGCAGTTGGTATGAACTTTCTGAACTAGATGGTTTCTGAAATTCTGGAGCTGAGACAAACAGGCATTCTCTCCTTTGAACCAAGAGAGCGGCAGACTGTCTGCTATCTTTCTGTATGCATACACACGGAATTCTGTAGAAGAATTCTAAACGTTCAAAGGAAAACGCCAAATAACGCCTGTCAACGAAAGACGGGTCGTTTCCCATTACTGCTAAATATACAGAAATCAGCTATTACATTTTGGACACGTCTTAATTTAAGTTTAAGTAGACTAAATTGTTATTTGACTCTTAACAGAGAATATAAATTGGCTGAGTGTCTGCACACTGTCAGAGATCTGAAGCAGAGACGGATCCTGACTAAATACAGGTTCAGTAGCTTAAGTTTCCATCCACTTGTCAATCTAATTTTCTGAAGTTTGGCAAAAACAAATTCAAGCGAATAAAGCTGGGGAAAGTGTGTTTCCATCCAACGGCGAATAAAAACCTGTGCATACTGTATAACATAGTTGAATGGGTTCAGGTTCAATTCTAATAATTGGAACAACTACGCCACAGTGTTAAAAATTTGTACTTGCTTCCCCCTAATAGCCAGTTAAATAAAGTAGTTGTAGCGCAACATTATGGGAAATTCCTCACACCAACAGAGGATTTCCAACAAGGTAACACGTCTATGAATGCTTGTGGACAATATAGCGTTAACTACTTGAAAAGCACTTAAAAGTTGATCAAGTTTGTTTGGATATAGCAATTTGGATATAACAATTGTCTGAAGTTAATTTGGCAATGGTTGTATTTAGTTACCAGCCGTTTTATTCATGTTTGACCACTCAAAAAATATTTTCTGTATGCTAACTAGCACCTACATGTGCTGTCTTTCCAGACAGAGCATGCTTGCTGTTGCCCTTTGAGATGAGCCTTTGCATGGTTATCTTCCATTGTAAATGCAGGTACGTTGCAGTGTATGTTGGTGTAGTCAGTGGTGAAATGTTTTGTACTGAGATCTGCTTGATATTTTATACTGTGGGAAAAGTCAAGCACATAATTATTATTATTATTAACTGTTAAAATACTGAAAAGGATAAAAAAGTCCAGTATGAAGAAGCCATATTATAATTGTGTTTATATATTGACTCTTTGTTAATTTGCAAGACAACAGCTTCAATTTTGTTTATTTATTTCAATTACATTTATTATTCATGTAGATTGTAAAGATAAAGTGTCAAAGTTTTGCATAGAGAAGATTAGGTAGTAGAGATGGGAAATTCCTCACAGCAACGGAGGATTTCCAACGAGACAGAGCATGCTTGCTGTTGTCCTTTGAGATGAGCATTCACACACTGTTATCTTCTATTGTAAATGCAGGCAGAGGCTGATTAAACTGGCTGTTACCAACCTGACCGGCTCCAAGTGATACACAAGAAATTTCACTTAGGTCACACGTAATGACATCACATGCTGTTTTGTGGTCAAGTTGCTACCAGAGATGGGGACTCGAGTTTGAGACTCGGACTCGAGTGCGACTTAAGTCGCACACACAGTGACTTCAGACTCGACTTAAGACTCGTCCTCGAAAGACTTCAGACTCGACTCGCACTCGAGCTGCGGGACTCGTGAACAATGTTGATTTTTAGGAAAACGTCTGATGAGCTCACTATACTCCGTTACATATAACCTGCCTACGTAACATGTACGTATTGCTGGCTGGAGGACAACAAACAAACATGTCAAATTCACCGGCCGCTGCTGTGCCATTCATCGTAAGTTTTGCGTTCAAAAACTTTAAACAAGACAGCCCAAACAAAAGAAGCACTCAATGCAAAATATGCGGTATCACGATTAAAGATTCTGGCTCAACCACATCTCATTTTATCAGGTATCTGAAAACGCGCACTGATAGGTGAGTAAACATGTTTAGCTCAGCATTGACCATCTACCGTTAGCTTGCTTCTTGCTTTAGCTACGACCTAACGTTACGGGAGGTTAACTCCGACTGTCTTCCTTATCAAATATAAATGAGCGTTTGTTTAATTGCCAAACTTGTGGTGGTCGATTAACGTTACGTTAATCATTTAGGTGCCGCTGTCTGCCATCACGTTAATTATTAACGTTGTCTGCAAACAGGTTACAGGATTATTGTTGATCATATAACGTTACAGTTTCATTTAGTTATAACGTTACACTGGTTTGAGAGTCTGGGATGTGTTGACTTACAGTAGTTTATAAAATATGATTAGTTGCATAGGCAGTGCACATTACATGGATCTGCCACTAAGTAAATAACAAATAATTGAGGATTCTCTATCATAAGGAAGTGCACTGTAGTGTGTTAAAAATTTCATTTGGTTGCAATAGTGTTTTGCGTTTAGCTACACTGTGATGTTTTGAACTAAATAGGAGTATGTCAGTTTTAGTGTTGTGAGTTATAATATTTTCTATATTTGGTCTTATGGCCCCACAGAGCCAGCACAATAGGAGCCAAGGCCTTTCATTATAATTCATCAACAGACAAGGGAGTCCTTTTTCTTCAGAGCCTCAATTTTTGGTCTGTACTGTACTGTATGTTACTTAAAGTACAGATATTAACTTAAAAGTAAAGCATTCTTGGTTTTTATCATGTTGCAATAGTCTGTTTACACTGATTATATACCAAAATCAAAGCTGATACTGTATGCTGATAGATAAAGGAGTCATAATAACATATTGCATGCTTTGAATTTCTAATTTATAGCTATGCAGTGTTCTAAGCAGCCTGGATGGGTCGCTGTACGTGATGCAACACTTATTATAACCACAAGAGACTTGAGACTTGACTTGGACTCTAGCTCAGAGACTTGAGACTTGACTTGGACTCTAGCTCAAAGACTTGAGACTTGACTTGGACTCTAGCTCAGAGACTTGTGAGCATCTCTGGTTGCTACATCGAACTGATTTGAGACATTTTATGGTGTTTCCTTACACTGAATTGCCTAACATTCAAGCTGACATTTGCAAACAAAGTTTTGCCAGACAAAATGGATCGCGCCATCAATCTACAAATTATTTATATTGCACAAGTTGTAATAGTGCTTATGTGCCAGCTGATAGCGACATATCAAGCTATAATAAGAAAACAACGACGCTATCAACAGATTGCTATGATGATGCAGATGCACGTAAATGCGGTGGCCTGTGGTGTGGGAACGAGCGCACTCCAAACTGTTCTGGAAAATCGTGATTTAGAGACACTTAACGGAAACCCTTTGGTTGAAGCATTTTCGGATTTGACCTGTTGTGTAATTCTATTGGCCCGTCCCTTGACCCAGATAAGCCATGGCTCTCCGGTTGAAATCGAGAAGCGTATTACAATTGTGCTCTACAAACTGGCTACATGAAGCGTCCTGCTGAACCCTGCAGCTTCCTGCTACGTCCATCCATGCTCTGCTGTGCCGCGCTACATCCTGTAAAGCCCTGCAGCGCCCTGATATGACATGAACTACTAAGACTATCATTTGAAGTCACTATTCCATTATCTTTAAAGTGACTAGTATCGCCACTGTTCATCACATCCCCAACCGGCACCGTCAGACACCGCCTACCAAAAGCCTGGGTCTCTCCGAGGTTTCTTCCTAATAGGGAGTTTCTCCTCGCCACTGTCGCATTGCTTGCTCTTGAGGGAATTATTAGAATTGTTGGGGCTTTGTAAATTATACAGTGTGGTTTAGACTTACTCTGTCTGTAAAGTGTCTCGAGATAACTCTTGTTATGATTTGATACTATAAATACAATTGAATTGAATTGAATGAACAGAGTACCTACAGAGTGGTAGGTGAAACGTTTGAGGTCAGCAAGTATGGAAAGCCAAACAGTTCAAATACACGTTATTTCTCACACATAAACAGCACATAGACAACACATTGATTTTTCACACGTGGAAAAAACGTAGACAACACGTTAACAACACGTTTATTACCGTCTACTTGGTGCAATGCATGCTGGTTGTGTGTATCACAGCAGATTTTTGGTTCCTGGTTATTTAGCTGTTTTATCTTTTTTTCTGTACAAGCTTTCTTTATATATTTGCAATTGGCTAGTGTGTACATACTATGAGAAATAAATGTTTTTTTGAAAGTATAGTGTAGATAGATAGTTAGATAGACTTTATTAAAGGGTAACTACTGGTCCAGAATCAAGTGTGAACGCTGTAACCGGCAGCCACAGACTGACTGCAATGTAACCCTATGGAGCAAATGTTCATCGTCAGTTGTCAGACACAGAATATTAATCTAAGCCTGTCAATGTCAAAACAAGCACTTTTGTGAACGTTAAAAAAGTGGCACAATTGCCCCTATTAACTTACATTGTAGCTAAATACAAAATAAAAGTTTAATTTGAAGCAACATTTGACGCAGTGGTGGAGAGGAGGGCACTGAACAAATTGTTATCATGGATAATCCTGCACCTGGTCCAACAGCGGAGTACCTTTTCTAAGAGGCTCCGACAGCTTCGGTATCAAATCTTTCCTGCCAACAGTATCAAATCTTTCCTGCCACAAGCCATAAAACTATAGAACAATTCACAGCTGTGTGTGAGATAACTATCTCATTACCTCATACAATATTGCACTGTTATGCTTCTTGCAGACTGGTTACTTCATATTTAATATTATAAATATTTTATTTAGTTATATGTGCTATGTATGTCGGTTGTACATTTTATTCACACACTTGTATAAATACATGTTTTCTTTGTTCACGCCAATAAAGCAAATTAAATTGAAAAATTGAATTGAAAATTGAATTGAGAGAGAGAAAGAAAGAGAGAGAGAGAGAGAGAGAGAGAAAGAGAGAGAAAGAGAGAGAGAGAGAGAATGAATGGCCAGGCGCACGATCAGGCACGTATCTACGCTACACATACGCGTGCAGTGTGTTATCATACCGAGTGCTCTGAAAGCCAAAAGCACCCTTTATTTTATGTCTGTATTCACAGTAAACCCAAAGTGGAATGTTCCTTAACAGACGTGGTCATCGTGTGAGATGAAATGAGAAAAGTTATTAGAATTCATCACATGGATGCGTGTACCAAATGTCATGTTACTGAAGAAGTTCAGTTTCTTGTCTACATATCCCTGCCTCTGCTGAACTATTTTTATCCCTGGTGGGAACAAAATCCCCCTCAAAGCGATCAATGCTACTTCACCAATAGACCATATATAGAAGTATTTTATTATTTTAGTATAGGGTAAGTTCCAGCAAATATGACAGAAAGTTAGTTTTATAAGGCCACAAGCCAAAGTTAGTTTTATAAGGCCACAAGCCTGCATGCTCAAGTATTCTGTATATGTAGTGTTTAAAGGGATACTTCACCGATTTAGCATTAAGCTTTGTATCAGTAGAAACATGGTAGTATTTTTGCATTGGCCGTGCTTCCCTCCCTCATGTCCCCCTGAGATGAGAGATCTCTGTATTGTGGGTCTGGAAAAAATCTTCCGATGACGGAAAATTACGATTCTTGCGCCATCGGAAGATTTTTTGACCAGAGGCAATGGACTACAGCCAGTAGTAGGAGCCACTTCCGCATGTGTTCAACCCGCCCAAGATTGCCGAAGTAAAACGAGCGTCAGCCATCTTGAATCCTTGCTAAACAGTAAGTCTCTCAGCAGCAAACATTTACAACAATTATGTGCATTCAAACTAGCGTGCATGTGTACCACTGGGATACATTGGTACAGATCGGAGAATATGCAGGACACTTTATTAAAGATGGAATACTCGACACACTACGCAAGCTTCGCCCGCCTGCTATGGAGACCAGCGTTGTTGCTTGATGCCTCTGGCTGTGTTGCTGGTGGAGTTTGTGACTGTTAAATGCCGACCATTCTTCCACGCAAATTTACGGCTGTGTTTATACTCTGTGTTTACAGCCCACCGAGCGCTAATGCTAGTATGTGTTTGCTGAACTTTACGAAGCATATAATGTGTGTGCACTAAATGTAGCCTGTTTCATATGTTGTTTTTATATATTATAATTGTGTAACCACTTGAGCCACGGTGAAACGTTGTTTTGTGTATATGGTTGAAATGACAATAAAACATACTTGAGTAGACTGTCTCACTGTCTGTCTGTAAACGGTAGGCGTGGCTTGGTAGTATACTCTAAAGCAGCGAAGCAAGTGCATTCTGGGATTTGGTGTCTTTCATCCACATGAGCCAAAAAAGACATTTTCTGGCTTTTCTCGGCCTAGAAGCCACCAATTTCGAAACATTTTTCACATTTCTACTACATAAGTGACCCAATTTAAAGATATATTCATCTTTCCAACGGTGAAATATCCCTTTAATCAGTGAGCAGTCATTTCAAGGGTTAAGAGCCACGAGGAACTTCGTGTAATAAAATGATTCAAGATTTAGAATGTTACATTTGTAGTTTGAATGAACACATCATTGTGTTGCCTGCAGACGTTCATGCTGCTGCACCACAACAGGAATAAAGAGGGACGAAGCAGTGATGATGCTCAGCAGTTGTCATTGTTATTAGAAATGTTACATTTGACCTATTGTAAGCCATATTAGAAATTAATACAATCTGTTGAAAATATTCCTATTTGTTTTAAAAACTCAAATCACATTGATTACAAAAGAGTCGGAGAGGTCACTTGTTCTTCATTTGCATAGTTTAGGACAATACCTACTACAACATGGCTCAGAGGTTTTTGAGAACATTCATATGTTAAAGATGTTAAGGCACATACAGTATTATTAGTCAGTAGTCACTAATGAGAGACATGAGTACAGGTCTGCGTGTCCCTCCCACTGCCTCCCGCTGCTTCTCCCTCCTGGGATTTAACTCAATACTCGATGGTTACTGCCTTTGTCTTCAGGTATTCGTTGAGAGCATCTTGTCCTGTTGGAGTGACATAGACACTTACAGTAAGTATGGATAATAATCACAACAAACTTGAGTACTTTGTCCCAATTCTGCAGCAGGATGTGACCCAAGTGTGTTGGGTTTCAAACATCTTCCGTTTACATCCCTGTGTTTCCTGGTTAACAGCAGAGCTTCACAAGATCAGCGTGAGGCGGGCACTACTAAATAATCCACACTAACAGTAATGAAAAAATACAGTTAGATAACTAGTTTCTGGTCAATATACCGTAGTATTGTTGTATTGTAATGTATAGCCAGTAGGGGTGTGACAAGACACACAGCTCATGAGATGAAATAAGACGAGATTTTAACTATTTTAAAGAAAACTTAAATTAAGAAATATGACTGGAAAAATAGTCTTTCCTCAGAGAGCCAAGGTTACAACGTAACCAGGCGTTTCATTGCAGCAGTAAACACAGGGTTTCCGCGGGTCATTAAAAAGCATGAAAAGTAATTAAATAGATTTTGTGAAAATTCAGGCCTGTAACTTTTTATTAGTTTGCTTCTAATCTTTGGAAATGTAGCTGCTGCCGGAGACAAACCGGCTCCTCCCCCCAGCATGGCTACTTAATATGCACGTGAATGACGTCACCATGCATTCTTTATTCTTTCTCCTCACCATAGATATATCTATGCTCATCACTGTGTATTAGGCTTCTGAAAATGTGTCCCCCAGAACAGTGTAGTTGAGTAGCCCTGCTGTAAACCCTCTGGTCAGTGAACAGCTCTTTTGCATATCCAGTGTAAAGAGCCAGAGGCAAGAAGGGGAATTGGGTGAAAAATATTAACATTTGGGCCACCAAAAATGTACTATTGTAATGTATTTCTTTTTAAGGGTCTTGGAATTTGGCAATAAAAAATGTTGCTTTTTCTAAAAAAGGAAACCAGTCTTTTGTATACAAGCGACAGGTTTCCTTTTTTTTAGTAAAAAAAATCTTATCTTTCTTATCCGATTACTCGATTAATCAATGGAATAATCGGTAGAATATTTGATTACTAAAATAATCGATAGCTGCAGCCCTAATCTATAGTTGGACATGGGCTTGAAATTAGTTTAAAGTGGCATGAAAAAGGGCATGAAAAAGCATGAAATGAGATTTGCTGATACCTGCAGAAACCCTGAAACAAGGAAGTAGGCTGCTCTTGTATTGATTTATGACCATTATAGGACGAGGGGAGAACATTTCTCTTTGTTTAATATCATTAAAAGTCAAGGGGTTCTGGTTTGGCTTTCTGCTTAAAAAAAGACAGAGAAAAAGAGCGATCTGTGCGAGTCAGCACCACACTGAACTGCATGCTGCAGTCCACGTGTGTGTCGGGCGCAAGGGAGAGAGAGAGAGCGGCCATACCTGCTAATGTTCTAACGCTGGGTTTTACAGGCAGCTTTTTACAATTGCAACTCCCCTACCGCTCTGCAAAAGTTAACTCAACTTTGGCAAACGGGCGGTGGGGATCTTCTATGCTAATTTAGATGTCCAAGCAAGACTCATCTTCAAAGCCAGATGTATTATAAGACCAACCAGGTTAGACTCTACTGGCTGCTGCTTTGTACTTCTGACTGATTTAAATTGAATGAATTTCTACCTCAACGAGAAGTCTCATCACATTTTAATCCTGCGAGATCTCGTCACACCCCTAATAGCCAGTTAAATAAACGTTGTCTTATGGTGCTGGACGTTGTTGGTTTTATTAATCATCCAGCAGTGCAAACACACATTCAGGAGCAGCGACCTACAGTACTCAATCAATCTTTATCACGACTAGAGGATGGATACCTGACCCAAACGGTACCCGACGGGCCAGGCCGGGTTCGGACAGATATTTAGAAATGATGTCCGGGTTGGGTCGAGCTCGGTCACATCAGCACGCCTCTTGTACGCGCCTGTGTTAACGTGCGCTTGTTGCCCCGTGTGCGCTGATGCGCTCATCTGTTGACATTTCTGAATGCCTTCCTACAGTTGCTTAATAAAAGTGGGCTTTCCACACAAACAAACGTACATGTGTCATTAGTGTTGGGGACCAAGAAGCTGGTTAAACATTGATCTTAACCAAAAATGGCTCAGACTGAGCTGACTGCAGAGACAAAGGATCTTGGCCTACATGTGAATCCCAAAGCCAGTTTCACCAAACTCCTACAGGCTGCCACTTGGAAGCAGTCCCCAAAATGGAGGTTTTACATTCAACACATGGGGGTCAAGGCAGACTGGTGGTGAGACAAAGAACTGCTTCACACCTGTGACCAGGTTGCAGTTTTCCCATTGGCTGTCGGGCCTTTGAATGCACCACCCCACCACTAGGAGGCGGAGGAAGGATAAAAGCTGTCCGCGTTTGTGTTTCTTTGCTTTTTCCACGGTGACTCAGGTCACTGCAGGAGGCCCTCTAGTCCGGGCTAGCTAGCCAGCGTCACCTCGCTGGTCGAGTTTGGAGCTGGGACAACTTTACATCGGTCTGATATACAAAGGGGATCCGAGGAAATACTGGCCGAGTATTCCCTCATCTGCAGCGGGTTTAATCAGCCTGGATTCAAGAAAAGGACGGCGTTCTGTTTCTTGCTTGTCGACCTGGATCACGTATCGT
This sequence comes from Perca schrenkii, assembly GCA_025617405.1. Taxonomy (NCBI): domain Eukaryota; kingdom Metazoa; phylum Chordata; class Actinopteri; order Perciformes; family Percidae; genus Perca; species Perca schrenkii. The sequence goes on from CM046790.1 coordinate 33,693,607, forward strand.
CCCCTGCTCTGGACGAAACGGATCGTTAACCTCTGGCGAGAGATTAACTGACAAACAACGCGCACAGTAAGGCTGTACACAGTTCTGGGCAGACGTTAGAACTAGTGCGTTTTGGTTTGTTTATTAATAAAAAAAGGGTTCGCTACCGCTTGTGCCATTAATGTGATCTGATTGTAATCATGTAATGGTCCATATATGATTATTAATCTGTTTTCTGTGAATGTATCAATAGATCACGATACCGTTGATTATGTTGTGTTAAGTAGCTGGGTATAACTGTAATCGCTACCTGCTAAATCACTCCTTTCAGGGAGTTTAGTTACTGTCCGCGAGATAATCGCGGTGAATCAGCTGTTAGCCACTGGAGTGGTTATAATGACCAAAGTTTCCCTCGGTAAATCAAAGGTCTCAGTCTGTCCTAACTACACGTGGGGTCCAGACCTGGGTGGCTGAGGGAGCTGGCCATTATCGATAACTAAGATCAGAGTGTTTTCCTCCTTTATTCTGTTCCTTTTACTAACACACACATGGACACAAGCTAGCCACGTAGCTCCCGAGCTAACGCTGCTAGTTTAACCACGTGGGGTTGCCTGGCAACCCCCCCTTTACCGGTTCAACCCCTCCTCGTGCACCCAGCACCACTACCGCCCTCTTGAGGCTAAATAGTTTTGTGCAGCTCACAGGAGTAGCCATTTTTGGAGTTGTTTTTGTGTTATAACTACACTTCGACACCGCCCCTCCTCTTTCACTCACTCTCTCTCTCACACACTCACACAGACGTGTCCACGCTGCTTTGTTTTTGCTTTGTTTTTGGTTGTGATATTGTAAAAAGGTATATAAGTTTATTATTGAAGGATTATTGATTAGCTACTGATAATTGTGAAGTTAATAAATCTTATTATACTTAATTAGCAGTTGCTTGTGATTATTTGTGTACTTGTTGTAATAATTGCTGGCTAAAATGGTCCGTGCTCGAAATCACCCCTTCCTTTAATCCCTTTTAAAGGATTTTCACAGAAATGAGACTGTTCCACAGTTTGATTATTGGTCCCTGACTTGCAGGCAGAGATGGGGACTCGAGTTTGAGACTCGGACTCGAGTGCGACTTAAGTCGCACACACAGTGACTTGAGACTCGACTTGAGACTCGTCCTCGAAAGACTTCAGACTCGACTTGGACTCGAGCTGCGGGACTCGTGAACAATGTTGATTTTTAGGAAACGTCTGACGAGCTCGCTATACTCCGTTACCTATAACCTTCATCGTAAGTTTTGCGTTCAAAAACTTTAAACAAGACAGCCCAAACAAAAGAAGCACTCAATGCAAAATATGCGGTATCACGATAAAAGATTCTGGCTCAACCACATCTCATTTTATCAGGTATCTGAAAACGCGCACTGATAGGTGAGTAAACATGTTTAGCTCAGCATTGACCATCTACCGTTAGCTTGCTTCTTGCTTTAGCTACGACCTAACGTTACGGGAGGTTAACTCCGACTGTCTTCCTTATCAAATATAAATGAGCGTTTGTTTAATTGCCAAACTTGTGGTGGTCGATTAACATTACGTTAATCATTTAGGTGCCGCTGTCTGCCATCACGTTAATTATTAACGTTGTCTGCAAACAGGTTACAGGATTATTGTTGATCATATAATGTTACAGTTTCATTTAGTTATAACGTTACACTGGTTTGAGAGTCTGGGATGTGTTGACTTACAGTAGTTTATAAAATATGATTAGTTGCATAGGCAGTGCACATTACATGGATCTGCGACTAAGTAAATAACAAATAATTGAGGATTCTCTATCATAAGGAAGTGCACTGTAGTGTGTTAAAAATTTCATTTGGTTGCAATAGTGTTTTGCGTTTAGCTACACTGTGATGTTTTGAACTAAATAGGAGTATGTCAGTTTTAGTGTTGTGAGTTATAATATTTTCTATATTTGGTCTTATGGCCCCACAGAGCCAGCACAATAGGAGCCAAGGCCTTTCATTATAATTCATCAACAGACAAGGGAGTCCTTTTTCTTCAGAGCCTCAATTTTTGGTCTGTACTGTACTGTATGTTACTTAAAGTACAGATATTAACTTAAAAGTAAAGCATTCTTGGTTTTTATCATGTTGCAATAGTCTGTTTACACTGATTATATACCAAAATCAAAGCTGATGCTGATAGATAAAGGAATCATAATAACATATTATTTATGGCTATGCAGTGTTCTAAGCAGCCTGGATGGGTCGCTGTACGTGATGCAACACTTATTATAACCACAAGAGACTTGAGACTTGACTTGGACTCTAGCTCAGAGACTTGAGACTTGACTTGGACTCTAGCTCAGAGACTTGAGACTTGACTTGGACTCTAGACTTGTGAGCATCTCTGCTTGCAGGGTGGTGCCCCATTTTGATTGTTTGTCGATTTGATACAGTTATTAATAACCATATTCATAACTTTATTAATATTGATGAAACATCTTTTGATAATTTGCCAATGATCAAATCTGTACCCTAAGGGAATCCAACATTAGTAAGAAAAAAAATTAGATTTGAACTGTGTCGGGCTCGGGTCGGGCTCGGACATAAATATCTCAATGCCTGTCGGGCTTGGTTACTGCTCTGTCGGACGCGGGCCGGGCTCAGACAGAAAAATGCAGCCCGATCCGCACTCTAATCACGATGCATGGAGGCATACTGTACCTACTGTAGAGACATAACATTTTTTAGCCGGTTTCAGGTAATCAACAGATGTGACAACTCTAAAATGTATGCCATGCTGGATTCAGCCTGAATATCATTCATAGCTACACAGTTATGACAGAATTCACAGACAGTTACTAATCTATCCTTCTGGATGAGAGCGCCCTTGCTCTCCATATATATCCAGTTTTCAACTTGTTTTTACATTTTGGTTTTTGTACGGATGCATCAAATGAGATATAATATGTTAATCAGGGGACTTGAGAGGAGTTGGAAGGCACATTTGTTACTTGTGAACAGAGCCTGGCTAGCTGGTTCCCTGTTCAACCCTTAATGGCCTAAATGTATCTTTATGTAATGCCATTTCTATTACAGGACATGAATAAAGAACTACAGCTACATAACAACAGCAGCAGGTTTTCTTACCCAGGTCTTTGCCAAAGCCAGACTGTTTGAAGCCTCCGAAAGGCGAGGCCACGTCAGTCTTGTTGTAGGTGTTGACAAAAACTGTGCCTGCGTTGAGCTTCTCACTGACATACAGAGCTTTGCTGATGTCCTGTGTGAAGACACCTGACGCCAGGCCGAACTCTGTCGCGTTGGCCCTTCTCAGGACATCGTCCACCTCGCTGAGCCAGAGAAGAAAAGACAGTTTGTGAACATTTTGTGAGCTGTGGTAAATGTGGTGTAATCTTGAGTCAGCATTACCCGCTCTTGAACTTGGAAATGATCATGATGGGGCCGAATGACTCCTCTACAGCAATGTACATGTGGTCTTGCACATCAGTGAACACCGTGGGCTCGAAGAAGAAACCTGGAGGCAGACGTATAACAAGACAGCACATTGTAGACCTAGATGAGATCATGCATCATCTGTCATATCACAGGTGGACCACACAGACATCACTACATTACCTGGCCGCTGCACCGGTTTGCCCCCACAGACCAGCGTGGCTCCCTCCTTGATGCCAATCTGACAATACTCCACCAGTTTGTCCAGGTGGGCCTTGTGGTTCTGAGGGCCGTGGTCTGTGGCGCGGTCCAGTGGATCACCGATCTTCATCTTCTTGACCTCCTCAACCTGAGACAAATGTCAAATAAGATGACCACAAAAACATAGATGCACACTCTCAATCACTCATTTCAGTATGTGAGTTTTCAGTATGTGACTAAGATGTTTTACTGAATTGAAGCATCAATCTTGTGTCCTGTTGTCCTCTATGCTACAGTAATCTTTTAAGTAAAGCACACTGCAGTCTGTCTCTCATATTTCAGCCTGTAAATAACCTCTTAATGGGTAATTTCAACTTTTTTTCCCAACCCTATTTCCCTATGTTTTTGTATCTAAGTGACTGATGGGAACAACAATATTTAAAGGTCCCATGGCATGAACATTTTTTACATTAATATGAGTAATACCTAGCCTGCCTATGGTCCTCCAGTGGCTAGAAATGGCGATAGGTGTAAACCGAGCCCTGGGTATCCTGCTCCGCCTTTGAGAAAACTTAAGCTCAGGTGGGCCAATCTGGAATCTTCCCTTTATGTCGTCATAAGGGGAAAGGTTACCTCCCCTTTCTCTGCATTGCCCGCCGCCCACAGCTGCCCAGAGAATTTGGCCCGCCCATGAGGAAATAGAGCTACAACCGTGGCTGCAAGCTGGTCAAGGCCACACCCCCACCCTCCACTTTGCCCCACCTCTCTTCTCCTCAATAGCATTTAAAGCTACAGACACAGAAATGGCACATACTAAAGCATGAATTATACTGGCTGCAGCCCAGCTGGCAAATGTGACGTCATGGTATCGCCGTAACTATTTATACCCGCACTGGTGGTCGCGACACTAGTTGTAGTCTTCTCCTGAACAGAGGTGGTGCTAATGAGCAAAGGCTACCGACTTTGCTATTTCTACAGACTAAAAGAAGAAGAAAAAGATAAACAACGGCAGAACTGGCAGCAGCATTGACGTCAATGCTTCGATTTGATTCAATTACCTACTTGGTCGGATCAAGCCTTTCATTTGCCATTAAAGAACTCATCTTAACCCAGTAAGTTTACAAAAGAGACTTGCAGTCACTCTGAGAATCCTGGCATCCGGTTGCCAAGGAGCTGAAAAAAAGAAAAAAAAAAGAGTGGTGCGCGACTTCGGCTCGCACTCGTCATTTTGACGACACGATGGCGCGCACCAGGTTGGGAACAGCCAGTATAATTCACGCTTAAGGAAAGCTCATTGTGGGACTGGCTCGTAGTGGCTGTACCAAGGCTGAATTCGGGAAAGAGACTTCAGATACAGTATTAGGGGACCACTAAGGCCTATATAAAAGCATCCAAAAAGCAGCATGTCATAGGACTTTTAAAATTGCTCTAGTATTGAGTGAGAACGCTGCTGTCGGCAGTCAGCGAAATAAGCTACAATGCAAGTAATTTAGCTATTGCGCACCTTAAGTTAGTGTCTACTAAAAGTTCTGTTTTTGCCGCTGACATACTCAGATAATTATTCTAAGTGTCTGACAACATTATGGAAAGGATTTCTATAGAGATAGACCTTTTTGTTAAAGAGTAAGATCCTTTTTGTTTAATAGAATAATAATCTGAGTCTGTCAGCGGCAAAAACTGAACTTGTGGATGCAAACTGACGCTTAACATTTGTCCTGTAGGGTTACATTGCAGCCCGGTTCACGGCTGCAGGTTACAGCATTTGCATTCAATACTGGACCAATTACAAAGATTGTTGTTCCTATCAGTCACTTAGACACCAATGCATAAGAAAATTACCCTTTAACAATCGATTCATGATATGATTTGCTGGTGACAATAAGGATGCAATGACATGAGGTATGTATTGTCAAAATAATAATAATAATAATAATAATACACACTAATATAAGATGTTAAAATGCAGAAATGCATGAAAAATGTATACGGATATAAAATACGAAGCATTTATTGATTGCATTCATTGTAATTAATATTAAAGTATTTATAAATAATCATTTGTTTATCTCCATGACAACTGAGAAAATGAGATGCAAATCTGAGATAAAAAGACATACCACTCTTTTCACAAAGTCCTCATGAATGTTGTCTTCCACAAACAGTCTGCCAGCTGCGATGCAGTTCTCTCCCTTGTTGAAGAACACTGAACTCATGCCCTGAAATACACAGATATCACAGTTTTTTACTTCTGAAACTATTTAAACCATAGACTGTAAAACATTATGGACTCTCTAGGTAAGTCAATGAGAAAATGAGCCTACTTCTCACTTGATTTATTACCTCAGTAAACATTTTCATAATGAGTTTATGGTCTCAATAACTAGTTTCAAGTCTTCCTTAATACAACATGATGATCATGTAGTAAATGATGGTCTCGTTTATTTTAAAATAGACGATAAAGCAGGGGATGTTTTAGGACCTGTCAATCAGGACAGAGGCTTAACGATGCTAACCATGCTAACACTGTGGACATTAAAACAGACCTCAACTTGTTTTTGGCTGTTGTCCATGTTTTCATCTTCAACTTTGACCCTCTCACTGTGTTTTCACTTTAGCAGAGTTCATCTGAACATTTGGTCGCTTATTGTTCAGCGTTCTGCCAACCAAGCTAGCAAGCCAGCGTTAGCTGGTGACTTAAGTGAAAATCTGCAGGTTTTTTGTTCTGCCGTACATGCAGATGAACGGCTCCAGTACCCGGAGGTCTGTGTTTACCCGTCGATAAATCTCCGCTGGATGACTCGCTTCAGAAGGGTTATAAATCAACAACTTTTCCCCTTTAGCGTTTAGCTTAGTGCAGCACCATAGCAACCATAAACAACACTGGCTGGGCCGTGTCATCCTCCCCAGCTCCACCCCCTCATCAGAAATCATCACGTCAGGTTGCAAAAAAACAAGATGCTGACTGCCAATTTACCAAAAATGGTAGTCCATAAATCAATAAATGACGTCACTGATGCTACGTCTATCATTTCTATTATTTCTATGGCTTAAACTAAAGGACTAGAATTATGAATGACCTCACCATGCGCACAGCTTTGTCCATGTCACAGTCACTGAAGATGATGAGAGGGGACTTTCCTCCGAGCTCCAGAGAAACCTTCTTCACGTTGCTGACTGCACAGCTTTAGATGCAGGAGGACACAGGTACATGGAGATGAGCAGTGATGTGACATTTTGTTTGGTCAGAGTTTTGTAAATGTGCTGTACCTCTCACCTTTTCATGATGTGTTTACCAATTTCAGTGGAACCTGTGAAGGCCAGTTTACGGACGTCAGGGTGGTCCGACAGGCGCTGACCCACTAGAGCACCTAGAAGAAAAGAAGGAGGACATTAATAACAACTCACGTAACTTTCATGCACTTGATGAGCTGCTGATATTCACTGTGTATGCTTAATCTTGAGATGATATCACAAAAACAAATCCCATAAAACTAATGTACTGTCCAACCAGGCCAAGTGTTCCTACCCGATCCCGGCAGAATGTTAACCACTCCTTTAGGCAGTCCCGCTCTCGCCGCCAACTCGGCAAACTTCAGTGCTGTCAGTGGAGTCACCTGGAAACAAAAGACTGCAGACTGTCATGTTCCCCTCAGGATGAGATCAAAATGTACGACCAAATACCTGTAGAACTAATGAATTTCCCGTCAGCTTTAGGTGTACTTTGTGTTAAGTACTAAGTACTGTACACCTGCTTAACATCGGCACGTTAGCATTTACCTCAACGCACTGCTGCCTCACAGGGATGCTGGCATGTAGACTCATCCACTCAACAGTACTACTGCAGACTGCACAGCCATTTTCATTCTGTTTAGCTGACAAAATGCAAATGCAGCTACTGAACTAGAATGACCTCTTCACTGGTTTATGAGACTGGCTGACTCCACTGCAGCTTTTAAGTGCCTCCTTGAAACTCATTTTTACAAGACGGCCTTCACTTAACCAGGTCTGCTTTCCAGTTATCGCAACACTGCATATTTCCTTTTTTTTAACTTCACTGTCATTAGGTATTTAAAGGAACACGCCGACTTATTGGGAATTTAGCTTATTCACCGTAACCCCCAGAGTTAGACAAGTCGATACATACCCTTCTCATCTCCGTGCGTGCTGTAATACTGTCTGACAGCTCCAGCGGCATCAGGCCAGCACAGAACATGCAGGTGAATGGTTCCAGCGATCCTACTGCTCCTAATAAGTGACAAAATAATGCCAACATGTTCCTATTTACATGTTGTGATTTATAGAGTCACCTTTGTACAAAAAACAACGTAACATGTAAACAAACCGGGAACTATATTCTCAGGCGGAAGAATATAGTACTTGGGCGGAGTGATATGCTCGCAGCAAGCCTGTCTGAGAATATAGTTCCCGGTTTGTTTACTGTTAGAAGATGGCTGTGTCTCAGGTTACGTTGTTTTTTGTACAGGCTGTGACTATACAAATCATAACATGTAAATAGGAACATGTTATTTTGTCACTTTTGTCACAATTTGGAGCAGTAGGCTTGTTGGAACCAGTTACCCGCAGGATCTGTGCTGGGCTAAGCTAATGCTGGAACCGTCAGACAGCGTTACAGCACGCACGGAGATGAGAAGGGTATGTATCAACTTGTCTTACTCTGGGGGTTACGGTGAATAAGCTAAATTCCCAATATAAGTTGGCGTGTTCCTTTAAATCATGCTTGATTTGTATTATCATATTAGGGTTTTTAGATGCATTTCCATACATGTTTCTGTTATTGTCATTCCATCTTGCACTTTCACTTTTTTTTTTAAATGCTGCTTGAAATTTATGATCTCATGTTCTAATGTTCTAAATTGTATGTCATTGTGGGGAGGGGGGCTTACATAGATTTCTGATTCCTAATTAATATCCGGTAAATCTTTTAATATGGAAAGCACTTCGTCCTTAATGCTTGAAAAGTAGGGGTGGTACGGTTCACAAAACCTACGGTTCAGTTTGTATCACGGTTTTAGGGTCACGGTTTTCGGTTCTGTACGGTTCTTGTTGTTATTTTTTCTTTTAATCTTTAACACTCCAAAAATATACTTCAGCATATTATATATAAAAATGTTCCCACACACCAGACTTATATGACGCTGGCGCATCCTCCAACTCCGGGCAGCCTTCCTTATCTCTCCCACTTAATACACGTAATACATCCATGCACTCCACTTGAGGAGCGGTCGGCTCGGCGAAAATCTGACGAAAATCTTTTAAACTGACCTTTGTTGATCTGAAATGAAGACAGATTCAGCAACTACATAGTCTATTTCTCGCTTAAAATGTTTTCAGAAACACGTTTCGGTGAAATATTTTTGTAAAATACAAGATCGTATTCTGAACGAGCCGCCATTAGAGTCTGATTTGAAATTCGGGAGCAGCCAGACCCACGTGACGCGTTCGTCCAATCACCTGCCATGTGTTGCGTTCGTCACGCTCATCTCGCTTGTCATTTCCGGTTAGTAAGTGTCGAAAGTGGGCATTACGGTAGTAAGTGGTTAGTGCACATTAACAGTGTAGTGACGAAATGTGCGACCCACACACGCGCCAAACTGAGACAAGCGAACTGAGACAAGCGAACTGAGCAGTTCGGATGTTTTTTCAAGAACAGTACCACCCCTATAGAGAGCCGAAGTCCCGCCCCTTCCGGTGGACCTCATGGGACCTCAGAAAAAAAGTCAGAAAAAATATGAACGGTAGTGAACGGGGAGAGGCAAATTATTTTTGATCCTGTTTGAATTGAGCCATGGATTACAAATATGATGTTCGTCAATTTAAAGGATAATTTTTCAACCGAAGAAAGTCTCAGTTAGCCGTAGGTTTGTCATACGACCACTTAGTTTTGTGTGAAACCGCTCAGTGGACTACTACGGAGCCCCCCTGGTCCCACTTTGTGGCCTCAAGATAGTATCTCGTGGCCACGAGATAGCATCTTGAGGCCTCAGGATACTATCTCGTGGCCTCAAGATACTATCTTGAGTCTATCTGTGCTCCGTCCTGCACTCCTGTAGGGTCCGCTCCTCTTTCCTCCTTATGTCTCAGCCATTCATTATCAAAATGTTCCGTGTTCCTCCAGCATCTCTCCCGATGAGATCTGCCTCAGGTGCGCTGGGAGGAGTCTTCAGTTCTGTGCCAAGCAAACCAAAACACCACAGATAGACAGGCGGAGCCGGAGCCGGAGGACAGCTGTGGACGTTCGGCGGATCGGCGCGTTGGCGTTGTGGCCCGAACGGGAAAAGCAGAGTGGACGTTGCGTGCTGCTGGCCCTCTTCCCCCTCCCTCAAACAGAAAAGGGTAAAGACTGTAGTCCCTTTCTCTATAGTCTGGTTGAAATCAGATTTTCTATTTTTGCCCAAATCGCACTCGCACAACGCCAACGCGCCGATCCTCCAAACATCCACAGCTGTCCTCCAGCTCCGCTGTCCTGCCCGTCCCCAACGTTTCTTTTTCGCTCTCTATCCGCTCCTCTTTCCTCCTTGTGTCTCAGCCATTCATAATACAAAATAAAACATCCGAAACACCACACTATACAACATAAGAAAACTCTGGCTGCCTGGCTCCACTTTGTGACATATATACATGTAAAAAGTATAAATATAGGCTATAAAATATGAAGAATTATCTCGTGGCCACGAGATCGTATCTGGAGGCCACGAGATACGTATCTCGTGGCCACGAGATAGTTATAATTATTTTTTTTTGACAAAGTGGGACCAGGGGGGCTCCGTAGACTACATCTTCCGTCTCACACAATCTACCTCACCTAGCTTGATGCTTGGTTTGCTCGCTAGCTAGCTAGCTTAGCTCTGTTCCACAACACATGTAACGTTATCTTAACTGATGGGTTTTATCCAGTCAAGTGTTTTCAGCAGAGAAGCAAAAGAACAAGCAAGATCCTCTGCTCATTAGAGTAACGTTACATCCCTGGTACGATACACGGAGACATCGTAGCTTCAGAGAGACGTCATCCATGAAGTTTGTAGTCTTTCTAATTACGTATTTTCACAGTCTTATACTTCAACAGTTTAACAATAAACGGAGACTTTCTTCGGTTGAAAAATAATGTTTTATATTGACGAACATCATATTTGTAATCCATGGCTCAATTCAAACTGGATCAAAAAATAATTATTATCTCTCCATTGACCCTCGTTCATATTTTTTCGAAAGATAGGTCCCATGGACCGGAAGTAGAACAGCGTGACTTCGGCTCTCTATAGAAAAGTGCTATATATATAAAATGTATTATTATTATTATTATTATTATTATTATTATTATTATTATTATTATTATGCCTCTGCCAACCAATGAAGTTGCAGTTACATCCATGTCTGTCCAGACTTATATAATATATGTATTGAAGACTTAGTTTCAAGATTAGTGCCACCAACTCAGTCTCCGACCAAATGTCTTCACCTTCTGTTCCAGAGTTATGGTGTTGAATTACAGCCAGAAAGTGGTTTTAAAGGGTAACTACCATTTTTTGCCAACCTATTTTCCTATGTTTTTGTGTGTAAGTGACACTTTCGATAATGTTGTCAGACACATAGAATATTAATCTGAGTCTGTCAGCAGCAAAACGAGCACTTTTGTGAAGGTAAATACAAGCTAGACAATTGCCCTATTAACTTACATTGTAGCTTGTTTCGCCGCTGCCGACTGCAGTGATCTCGCTTAATACTGGACCAATGTCAAAGATTGTAGTTCCCATCGGTCATTTAAACACAAAACATAGGAAAATAGGGTCCAGGTTGAAAAAAACAGTAGTTACCCTTTAAGGAACATTACAGTGTCACAGAGAAGTTCACCTCTGACTTTTGGGTTATACAATGTCATCACTTGATCATTTGATCCTAGTAGACATTTGTGTGAAATGTTGTCAGAATTAGCGTAGGAATTCTCAAGCCACAGCTGTTGCTGGTACGGAGGCATAAAACACACATGTATAAGACATTGAGATCATCAGAGTATCAGGGAGAAATGGACAAAGTCCAGGACTCATTTCCATCGCGGTCCCTGATGTTCCATCAGTCCATCCTCCCCACAACAAGCTAGAGACAGCTGATCACTGTCCAAAGTCGGAGACACACGACCACAACATGCCCAACATGACAATATTAAAACTAAAACTGATTTCAATGTATTAAAATGACCATGTCCTTATTTGGAGATGTTATCTAGCAGTTATTACTGTCATGTTGTATGGACAGAGTCTGACCTGAGCCGGTTTGAGGACGACTGTGTTCCCCGCTGCCAGGCAGGCAGCGGTCTTCCAGGCCAGCATCATCAGAGGGTAGTTCCAGGGAATCACGATGGCACACACTCTGTGGAGAAAGAAAGGGACAGTTTGTGCATGCTAATGACACAATAGCCTGTGTTTGCATCTGTCATTTATTTATTGCAGTAATATGTGATTCAAGGTAATAACTTTACATAGACTTGTTTTGCTTCTGAGTTCCTATTTTACAGGCAGCACACTGTGCAATAGCAATATTTACTATGTGAATGCAACCGTTCAGTCTGTCTACTTATTATACTTTGTAGGGATAGACAAATTATCGTCCCTGGCCTATTACCAGCCTGTTTTTTTTAGCAGTTTGCAGATTATCTGTATCGGTGTTTTTTTTTTTTTGCCTGATAACAAAAAGTGGTTTACTTTGACTGCGGCTACAGCTCTGTGTCTGTCCCTTTGCTTCTGTTTCACTTACCACTGAGTCTGACTTCATGTCCCGCCCACATCACTATCTAAATCTCTCTTACTGGGTATTATGTTGAAAGTTTCTCATTTATTAAATAATCGCTTAAAGAATAAAAAAAAAAGTTTTGTAATGTAATATGCCAAAATCTTAATTTTGATTTAAAGACTTGCATTTTCACTGTAAATGCATATCTGTTCCAAATATCAGTTATCGGGTTCTTTAACTACCAATAATCAGTACTGGCCTTTAAAAACCAGTATGGGTCGATCCCTAATACTTTGCTTTTTTACTGTTTACTTATTTATTATATCTTGCTTTTTTACTGATGCTTCTCATGCCCATTTTGGGTTTTTTGCTGCTGTAACACTGCACACTGTGTGTGAGTGTGTGTGTGAGTGTTAAATCCACTCTCTCACCCAATTGGTTCCTTTTTGGTGAATGTGAGGTTCCGATTGGGCCTGGCCTGGTTGATAGGAATGGTACTACCCTGTGAAAAGAGGACACCATGTATTCATCCATGTTCTTTTGCTGATTAGCTATATCCTGCTATTGTTTGGTGGTTTTACCAGTTGAAGTTTTAGATCAGTTTCATCTCATTTCAGTCTTACTTGGATCTTATCACACCAGCCAGCAAAGTAGCGGAAGGTCTGGATGGACATGCCCACGTGAGTCTTCAGGGCCAGAGTGTAAACCGCTCCAGAGTCCATGGCTTCGATGGTGGCCAGCTCCTCCTGGTGCTGTTCCATCAGGTCAGCCAGCCTGGGGTGCAGAGCAAAAAAACGTCATCTTCACTTAGTGGCACAGAGTGACCACAACACAGCTGATTACATTGGGGCTGCTCTTAAAAATATACCAAACAAAAATGTATAAAATAAAAAACTAACTTTGCTTCAATAATAAGGTGTTACCTTAAAGCTATAGTATGTAGTTTCTGTCTCCCCCATGAGGAATACTAAGTAATGACAACACTGTCAGTGCGTCCACATGATACAAGCCTTCCCTGATTAGATAATGACCTCTTCTGAAGAGTCCATCATGTTTTTTTAATACTCCATGTCTCCTTGGCTACTAGCAACTGCGTGGAGGAGGGGTGGGGGGGGCGGTGCGTGATCACTGAAGGCTTGTATCATGTGGACGCGCCGACAGTGTTGTTGTCATTACTTAGAATTCCTCATGGGGGAGACAGAAACTACGCACTATAGATTTAAGTTAAGTTTAGTAAGAAATGGTGCACTGACTTGTAGATGAGTCTGCCTCTGTCTCTGGGGTTCATCTTGCCCCACTCTCCCTCTTCAAAGGCCTCCTTAGCAGCAGCGACTGCCCTGTCCACGTCACTGATCTGGGCCAGAGACACGTCACAGATGGCCTATAGGACACACACAGACAGGACCTATAATCACACAGCCAGCAGAGAGGACAGTGGTACAAGAGAACTCCCCTGTCGGATTAGTTCGGCAGGTTACAACAATATAGTGGTAAAGATGTCTCTTTTTTTAAATTGACTACGGCAGTCTGTAAAATCGGCATTAAATCAAAGTTATTTCCACTTAATATTGGGACTGGCATTCTATAAATTCACCTTTTAATACCTTTAAACTAGCAAGCTATTAACAGCCACAGCCCCAACACCAGAAAAGGGCTGGGAGAAAAATGTGCTCTGGTTTATTGGCATTTCTTTAAACCAATCACAATCCTCATGGGCGGCGCCAAGTGCCGGACGGAGCCACGGTGCCTCTGCTAAATAGCCTCGGGAAGGAACTTGTTTTGGTAGAACGTGTATGTTCAAAAGTAGTTTTAGTCGTGTCACAGAAAACTCAGATTGGACAGATAGTCTAGCTAGCTGTCTGGATTTACCCTGCAGAGATCTGAGGAACAGCTCCAATCCAATCCAATTTTATTTATATAGCACATTTCACAGATAAACAAATCAACAAAGCGCTTCACAAGGTACATACCACCAAATATGGGGTAAAGAAAATACAGCATGACATGAGGAGAGACAAGGAGAAAAAGGCAACTCCCAGACTATGCTCCCAGTAGGAGTACAGTGTGGGAACAGGAAAAAAAAACACCTCAGCAACATAATATAAGCACATAACCAATACAAGGGCCAAACAAGACACGCAGTGGAGGAGGGGGATGTTGGGTGCATGGGGATGGGGGTGTTGGGGTAGAGGTAGTCAAGCACAGGCAAGCAGACATCTGGTCCACAGTTAACAGTTAACCATAGTCCTCATAAATCCACCGGAGTTTAGAATTACAACACAAAGAAAGAGGAAGGGGACGGACCGGTTGTAAAGGGTGACATTCGGCACCGGAGCAATCCCGGAAGTGGAACGTCGTGGATATGGACCAATGTGCTCTAGACAGAACTCAATATTAAAAAGAATAGTGTTGATTTTGTGTGAGTCTGTGGTCCTCACCGTGCCATCTGTGGGGTTGATGGTCTTGTAGGTCTTTCCTCCTTCTGCATCAACAAACTCTCCATTAATGAACAGCTGATGAGGCATCTTTATGCTCATGTTGTTGCTGTTCTTCTCCACCTGAGGAATTAAACCACAGTCAACATGTCGTCTTCCCAAATAGCCAGTCACAGCTCCTTTCTGTCTATTTACATACTAACATAGTCAACGAGCAGCTCCTCTTCATCGTCCTCCCCTCGGAGCTTCCTGACACACATCTGGATGAAATCCTGGAAGGTGCAGTTCATGTAGACGTCCTCGTTCTGCAGCTGGCAGCTACTGGCCCGCAGCTTCACCTCCTCCACCAGCCTGGAGAGAGAACATGGATTCAGTGGGATTTTTTACTATGGTGACTAAATGAAACTAGTTAACAGCCTGATTGGGTTACTATGGAAGAGGATTAGGGCCACATGTGAAAAATGTATTTGAATTCTGAGTTTAATGTCAGAATTCTGAGAAAACATCAGCATGCCAACATGCTCACAGTGACTTTGCTAACATGCTGATGTGTAGAAGATATAGTGGCTTAGTTTAGCATGTTAGCATGCTAACATTTTCCAATTAACAATAAACATAAAATATAAATGAGGCTGATGGGATGTCATTTATTTGTATTGGACACACAGAAATGTTGAGCTGATGATGGCTCTGGGTGATTAAATGTAATGGGGATTAAATGTCTGAACAAAATGTCATGGCAATCCATCCCATATTTGTCAAAATGTTTCACTCTGAAGCACTAGTGACAAGGTGCTGGTGGCATAGGGGTAGAAGAAAAGTCAGCAGGCTGCTTCCTCTGGGGAACATGGACATGGTAAATATAAAGCAGGTCGAGGTGCTATACTGTGAAAGTATCAAAACGCTCAATCCACAGAGAAATGCTAAACAGCCCGTATTCAGAAACTGTGCCTTTAAACGAGCCGTCAGAACTTCAGACAGTTGTGATGTCACAACTGTACTATATATAGGTAGAAAGTGCCGCTACAGTGTGTCCCCAGCTGCAACGATGGTGCAGAGACTCAGATGCAGAAGACCCAGAAACGCTGACCAATCAGAGCAGACCGGGCTTATTCAGGATGGGGGCTTAAAGAAACAGGTGCTAAAACGGAGCGTTTCAGACAGAGGGTGAATACAGGTATATTCAGACCAACGGTATGAAAAATTAAAGCCCGTAAACAACAAGTGTGAAACTGAAAATTAGCATAATGTGGGACCCTTAAGGGGAATCACCTGTAGCGTATATGTGTGGTTAATTATTTAACATAATTTAATATTTAATTTATCATAGAATGGCTGCACTCTACATTGGTATAAGCAATCATTTGTGTCATATTCATAAGTGAATGACTTCGGGGCCCCACTCTCCCTACTAGAGAAGCTGATAGACCACCTAGTTCTGAGGGCTGCTACTAAAGTAAGTCCATCACTCGCTGTACAGTGGCATAATATATTTTTCAGACACACAAAATTTCATGAAATCAGGTTCTTTATAAATGAAGAATTTCTTTACCTACTAAGAATACACAGCACTACATCAAAAAAATGAGCATAAATGAATGAAAGGATGAATAGATGGAAACTATAAGATGATTAACATGTTATTGGTAAAAAGTAAATGAAGTATTTGAAAGAGTCAGATAACACGGCAGGAAAGGCCCTGATATCTCTAAGCCTTTCCTACAAAACATAGCATCAACACTGCTCACAGGCCCACACAGTTATAACCTGCTAGCATGGAGGGGTGGAGAGATGGATGGGTGGAGAGATAGAGGGATGGAGGGAGGGAAGGATGGCCGGCGGAGGGCTGGACAGAGACACTGCCTGCGGAACCGGAACCCTAACCCCAGTTGGTTACTTACATTAAGACAATTGTTTTTTCTACTACAAAGTTCCTGAAATAATTATGTTTAAATATGCAAATGAGGCATAATACTAACTTTTGGTGAATTTAAGAAATCTACAGGCGCAAATAGACATAGGGCCTGATTTACTAACACTAGCGCAATTTGCGCTGCGTCTGTTTATGTGAGTTGGGTAATAGCGCACGCTATGCTTCCACATTTTGCGTAGTATTTATCAACCCTGACACCCATCAGGCAATCAGCGTCTTTCTCCGCCCACTATACCGGAGATTGCGCTGTAACAAAGCGGTACTTGTGCTATGATACGGCTGAGTGCAGACTGCGATATTCCCACTGCTGATGCTATGACTGTTTGAAATGATCCTGATGCTAATATTTGTAATGTAGCGAGGAGTTTAACAACTGCTGGAATGGGATGTGAACGCTGAGTGGGAGACTCAATTTAATCTTTGATTTCTTCCAGTAACTCTAATATTGCATGGCTGCTTGATCTGTAACGCTAAATGATGTTGTGTTCACTGACAAAGTGTGATTCTTGTGTTAAAAATATTTTCAGCCTCGCCTATGTCTTTGTCTTGCTCAAATGACTGTTGCCATTTCACCAGCGGCATAAAGGTCTACGAGGAAACTCGATTGCATCTGGTTTAGAACTGCTTTTAAGAGGCGGAGAATTTCCCCCGCAGAATAGAGACGCGCTCTTACTGACAGTCTTTGTAAATACCACGGAATATATAATTAGGCGCACTTTGCGCTTATCCTCCCACCTTTTTGGGTGGAACTCCCACTTTCCCCACAACCCTCCCACGAACGCATATTGAAAGCGCAACTTGTCTCTTCTCGCTTATGTGGCAGACAATCTGCGATTTTACCCAAGTGCGCCCCGTTTGTAAATAGCCCGCATCGGTTACGTCTGTCTTTGCGACCAATTAGCGCCTGGGAACAGGCGCAAACGGCTTGATAAATCTAGCCCATAGTGTAGTAAAATAAGCAACGGTGGCTCTGCTAAATAGTCTCAGGAAGGAACTTGTTTTGGTGGAACATTTGCAACCCGCAAAAGAAACGCTTCATACTATATAACTGTTGACATAATACAGTATCGTAAGCTATTTAAATTAGCTGGATACATGGATAACCTCATTGGTTCTTACCAGTGTATCTCCGTGTGTACTTCGTCCACAGCAATCCCACCAATTGGTCCCAAAATGTCTCAGTTAGAGAGGAAATGCCAATAAACATATTCTTTATAAATCTTTACAATCATTTCCTGAAAGAACCAAGCAGGCCTGCCTTGTTGCACGTTCCAAAATTTCTTTAAAACTTGACATTTTCAGCGTGTAGCTTGCTAGCCTGAAGTTTGTTGTTGTTTCCCGAAGAGAACAGCGACAACACACATTTATCCTGGAAATGATTGGTCGTCGATCCAGACTATGTCTCCCCTAATGAAATTCATGTTGAGATATTTCAGTCTGGACCAAAGTGGTGGATATTTTGTATGGAGAAGTGGATTATGGTCTGTGTTGACACTTATTTTCTTTAACATAACACTAGTGGAACACATTGGAACTGATGAGTTGAGTACAGCAGCAGAAGTTAAGTGATGCAAACAGTTTTTACCTTTCAGCCTATAAGCTATATAGCAACCTACAGTCATAGCTTCAATTAATGATAACAGTAATTACTGTTCAGTGCAGATAAATACTGTATCACAATGAATGTATGTGTGCATATGCACACACATCAATTTATAGATAGATTAACTTTTGATTTGATTTTGTCTCAAAACTTTGCCATCATTGCTTTTGGATGCATGAGACTATGGTAGTCTAGAAATGACTTTAGCTTCAGATGGGAGAGTCAGCTGAATGCCTATAGTGCACCAGATATGTTCTGTTTAAGAAGATAAATCCATCTTTCACCCTTTTCTCCTTACCTGACCACATCCATGGACGCAGCACCAGACTTGAAGAAATCAGTGGAGTCTTCGATCTGACTGACATTACTCAGAATACTCTGCCACACTGTCTGTGAGGAAACATCAGCAACAAAAGTCAACACGGAACATTTCTTAGTGGACAAACTTTTCAGTTAGATTTCTTTCAGCTTCCCTAGAATGAGACGGAGTGGAGGCCTACCCTCATCTGTTCAGCGAAGCTTTTCTCCTCCTCAGTGAGCTCTACAGCAGCACTGCTGCCTGAGGCAAAGTACTGCGCTGCAGCAATCATCTTCCCATCCTCAAACTGAAGATTCTTCACCAACAGCTGCACAGAAACAGAGCATGACATGAACACAATGACTAAAAACAAACAATAAGCTTTCAAAACAATCAGATTAGCAGTGCTTTAGCCTCAGTCTGTGCGTCTGCAGAAGGAAAAATTTTTAAAATGGAGAAAATTCATCTGAGTATTTAGAGTATTTATTTAACTTCCATCTGTGATTTTGTTAATACAATTGAAAGTGCTCATATTATGCTTTTTGGATTTTCCCCTTTCCTTTATTGTGTTATATATCTTTTTTGTGCATGTTATAGGTTTACAAAGTGAAAAAGCCCAAAGTCCACCCCAAAGGAACTTACCATCTCCAACAGAAAACACTGTTCACAAACTGCTCCAAACAGCTCTATTGTAATCCAGCCTTTACTTCCGTGACAAACGTGCATCACTTTGTAACACGTTATAATGTTCGTCTAGCTTACCTAGCTACTGCGCATGTGCGACTCCCAACAAAAATGGAACAGAAGTGAGATGCCTCACTCTGTAGCTAAAACAGAAAGCTCAACACACAGGGTGAAAAGAGGAGCTGCAGCAATGTGAAGTACAACAAAAATATGGTGTTTTTTTGAAAATTAAACCATGTAAACCTATTCTGATATAACCTCTAAATACAATTATGAACCTGGAAATTGGCATAATATGGGCACTTTAAAGAGTAACTACAGTTTTTTTTCAACCTATGTCTGAGTGACTGATGAGAACAACAATCTCTGACATTGGTCCAGTATTAAGCGAGATCGCTGCAGTCGGCAGCAGCGAAACAAGCTACAATGTATGTTAATAGGGCAATTGTCTAGCTTGTATTTACATTCACAAAAGTGCTTATTTTACTGCTGACAGACTCAGATTAATATTCTAAAGGATTTCTAAGGAGGTCGACCTTTCTGTTAAAGAGTAAGATTGTTCTTTTAAACAGAAAAACATCCATGAAATTGTGTTCGCTAAAGCCATAGTAATTTTAGCATCGTAAAATACACTTCATTCAAAGTCGACAGAAACTAAATAAAACTATGAAAAGCCGTTTTGGGTCGTCTTTCCACTTTTCCAACCATCACAACTCTAATTTTGGTTGAAATAAACAAATAGTTTACCGATTTACATGTGAAAATATGTTGGCTCTATACACGCTAAAAGTAGTGTTTTTTAAAATGGAGTCTGGTGGGTGTAGTGCTAGCGACCTCAGAGCTGTTTCTGGTTTAACAAAAAGGTCTTAAAGAGGTTTAAAAGGTCTATGTCTGTCAGTGGCAAAAACAGAACGGACGCTAATTGATGCTGAACATTTGCCCCATAGGGTTACATTGCAACCCAGTCTGTGGCTGCCGCTGTAACCTCACGCTTAATACTGGACCAGTTTCAAAGATTGTTGTTCCCATCAGTTACTTACACACAAAACCATAGGAAAAACACGGGAATATTTGTGGACTATTCACTTTCATTAGCCATGTAAACAGCTTAGTCTGAGGCTATGTTTAGATGGAAACGATCTGAAGAGAAAATGCAAAAGTGGCGTTGCGTTCTCAATTTTTATTCCGCGTTTAGACAAGTTTTGGGGGTGCAATCTGCGTGCATATGGTGACGCAAAAGTGTGTGAAATTCGATGTAGTATGCACGCCAGGCAGCTAGGTGGCACTGCCACACAACACCACCAAGTCAGCGCGCCTGCATAGAACCTTCCTTCTACTTCTCTCCTTAGTAGCGCGAAACCAAAACATGTCGAAGCAAACAACAAAAGCTTGTCTGGAAAGACGAGGAGGTGGAGTTGCATGTTTGTCTGATGATGACCGGCACCGTTGACTTTGATAAGCCACAGCACAGCACCCACAGGAGCAGTACCAATACCCTGAGCCTCGCGGCCCTTCAGCCGCTGCTTGAGAGCGAGAGGCAGCGGGCAGAGGAGGCTGAAGCAGACCCTTCTCTGCCCGCTGACTGCTGCCACTCGCTCTCTCTCTCTTTCTCTTCATCCGCAACGTTGTCGCTTACTCTGGCTCAAATGAATAGCCTACATATCATCATCGAACTATAACAACCTTATCCACATTGTCGAAATCATTTAAATATTGACCCATTACATTGAAATTCTTTTAGATAACAGGAGCCAATAATTTCTGTAGCCTACTCTGTTACAACAGACTACCAAGACGCCTTTTTCTCGTCTCTCTCCACACCTCTGTCTTCAGACTTTTGCGTTTTTACCCTTTAGACGGTAACGCGACGGTGGAGCGTTTTTAAGATTTCCACTATGGAGGGTGGTTTCACTTTTTTTTACGCAGTCGCCGTATAAACGAAAGGCACATCCGATAAAATATTTTTTCGTTTTCACCCGCGAGCGTCATAGTGTAAACAGGGCCTGAATATCATGTGCATGAAAACATAGTCAATGCTGCCACTCAGCACTAACTTGAACAGCATGACTTCTTTCAGGAAGAAGATGTGCACAGAAGGAACATTTGTGGCCAGATGAAGGTGATTCATGGAGACAAAATCCAAATCTGCATGATCCGGAAAAGTGACCGTGTTTACTTATGATGGTGATACTGGTGTCATATGTGAAGCAGAGCCAACACCCGCGCTGACCAGAGGTGTATAGTCCAGGTGCCAGAAAGTAAAAATCCTGCCATGTTTTTGGATCTGCCTCTACATCTAGAACAGGTGTTTTCACTAACGAGCTCATCTACCTGGTAGAGGAGCTGGTTTAGTGATGGTTGGGACAGCTGCTGGACAGGATTTCTACTTTCTGGCACCTGGACTATACACGTCTGGCGCTGACTCACACCTTATACCACCTCTAACATAGACTTGTGAAATTGTTTAAAGGGGTTATAGAATGCAAAACCGAGTTTACCTTGTCATAGTTGAATTACGACAGTTCAGTGGGTAAAATAGGCATATATAGAACAGCAGCCAGGCCATTTTCAGCTCAACCAATGTTACATACACTAGTAGGAGACCTTAAGGAACAGTGTGAAATACACTATATAATCATTCTATCACCCCTTTAAAGCATTTGATTAGAAACTATTCTTAAAAGTGTGTTTTAAAATTATATTAAATACATACACATCAGAAATGACTTTTTTGGTGTTTGAGTCGTAAATAGAAAAATTATTTAGTTTTTTTTTTTTTTTTCAAATATAAGATCAGACAAACCCTACGTAAATATATGTATTCTTTCTTCAAAAATGGGGAAATCTCAGTACAAACAGAATTATTCTTCTATTTGGAGTAATCCACGGATCAGTATAGGGAAGCATTTATTTGGGATACCTGACAGGAGGCTGGTTTAAGAGTGATAAATTATCTCTATATGGGCACAACATTTAAGTCATTAGATGACCAATTTAATTTGAAAGGAAAGGGAGTCTTTTGGATACACCTACAACCAGGGGCGGCCTGGGACAAAAAATTCGGCTCTGGCAATTCCGTCCCTTACTGGCCCAATTTCAGATGGAGACATTATTTGTTTTATAATTGCAAAAACCAGGCTCAAATTAGATTATGGCAGCAGCAGCATGAGGCGCACGTACAGGCGTACATAGCTTCACATCGCTAGAACAAC
The DNA here is from genome assembly GCA_025617405.1 of Perca schrenkii. Taxonomy (NCBI): domain Eukaryota; kingdom Metazoa; phylum Chordata; class Actinopteri; order Perciformes; family Percidae; genus Perca; species Perca schrenkii. The sequence goes on from CM046790.1 coordinate 33,716,145, forward strand.
CTCTCTCTCTTCCATCATCATCTTTCTGGACCCTTCTGCTGCCTTCGACACAGTGAACCACCAGATCCTCATTTCGACACTCCAGGATCTGGGTATTTCAGGCTCTGTGCTCTCTTTGCTGACATCTTACCTGGCAGACCAAACCTACCGGGTAACTTGGAGAGGATCTAGCTCAGAACCTTGCCCACTCAAAACTGGTGTTCCTCAGGGATCAGTCCTGGGTCCCCTCCTCTTTTCTCTGTACACCAACTCTCTTGGGTCTGTCATTCAGTTGCACGGCTTTTCTTATCACAGCTACGCAGATGACACCCAACTATTTCTTTCCTTTCCTGAGTCTGAAACTCAAGTAGCGGCATGTATCTCGGTCCGTCTGACTGACATCTCTTCTTGGATGTCCGCACACCATCTGAAACTCAACCTTGACAAGACTGAGCTCCTTTTCCTTCCAGGGAAGGGCTCTCCTACCCAAGACCTGACTATAACAATTGACAACTCTGTGGTAGTCCCCACCCAGACTGCTAAAAACCTGGGTGTGACACTTGACGACCAACTCTCCTTCACTGCTAACATTGCTGCAACCACCCGATCATGTAGATACATGCTACATAACATCAGAAGGATACGTCCCCTTCTAACACAGAAGGCGGCTCAGGTTCTGGTTCAGGCTCTAGTCATCTCACGTCTAGAAACTACTGCAACACCCTCCTGATTGGCCTGCCTGCATGCGCCATCCGACCTCTGCAGCTCATTCAGAACGCAGCAGCTCGACCTGTCTTCAACCTCCCCAAGTTCTCTCACACTACACCGCTCCTCCGCTCTCTTCACTGGTTACCAATTGCTGCCCGCATCCGCTTCAAGACACTAGTACTTACATACAGGGCCATGATCGGATCAGCCCCAGCTTACATCCAGGACATGGTCAAACCATATACCCCAACCCGCTCTGCATCAGCCAAACTGCTTGCTACCCCCTCACAGCGAGGGAGAACTAATCACTCAACGAAATCCAGACTGTTCACTGTCCTGGCTCCCAAATGGTGGAACGAGCTCCCCATCAACATCAAGATGGCTGACACATCTTCCGCCAAAGGCTAAAAACCCATCTCTTCCGACTACACCTCGGATAAAAAAAAATAATTCTTGAACCTGCACTTTCACGTCTCTTTGTAGCTTTGCTTATTTAAAGCTAATGTATTTGCACTTACTACTTGTTGTCTCGAGTTTGTACCTTCAGAGTTGAAAGCACTTAATTGTAAGTCGCTTTGGATAAAAGCGTCAGCTAAATCACATGTAATGTAATGTACAGGCTTTCATAATTAAATAATACACACACTGGAGCAATTCATGGCACCATCTTAGAATGGTAATGCTTGAATATAACATAGTTACATACTTAAACACCCAAAACACCAAAGTACGAAGACATAGCGGACCAGAAGTAAGCTTTTAGTTTGAAAAGTAGACGCCCGACAGCACCAGACGGGAGGCTCCAGGTTGCATGTTTTTGTCAAACTAGTGTGAAACGCCAGTTTTGTCGCAATTTTTTTCTTTTTTCCAGTGGCCCAAATCGACCCAAGAGTGTATCGGCCCTTCTGGAATTCGCCAGAACTGCCAGATTGTCAGTCTGCCTATGCCTACAACTACGGAGCAGTATAGAGTGTATCTTTAAACCTTATAGGAGAGAAGTGGAAAATAATATGGTGAAAGACTTTTTTAATTTACCCACCATAACGCATCATGCCTTCATTTGTTTTATAAAAAACAATGAATATTCAAAGTGGGAGATGTGAGAATTTAAGGTTGATTTGACAAAAGGATATAGGAAGGGATATTGGGGAAGAGACATGGCAAAACATATTATCTAATGTTGCCAGGGCTACAAGAGACGTTCAAAGCGAATTCATCCATTATAAAATTGTTCTTAGATTTTATTTCTTCCCTTTTGGAGGGAGGTGCTGGAGAAACTTGGAGAATGGATAGGGCAACCTTGTCCAGACTCCCCTCAGTTATGCCTTCTTGGAGACAAAACACTGCTACCACAAGGTGTCACCAAAGTGCAGTTTGGACTTGTGATGGCAGGCTGTATTACTGCAGCAACACTTAGGCTATGTTCAGACTGCAGGCAAAAGTGGCCCAAATCAGATTTTTTGGGGGAGTCAAGTGACCAGGTCAGACTTCTTCAGAAGTTGTGTGAACACTCAAATCTTGGCCAGATTTTTTTCATATCAGATTCAGACCACTTCCATATGTGGTCCTGAATCAGACCCAGGTCTGATTTTTTTCAATGCGGCTGCAGTGTCAACAGATTTGATGCGACTTTTACGTCAATCTACATTGACATTTTCTTTTCATTCTTTTCTATTCTGGAATCTGATATAGGCCACATTAATGTGAACAGCCAAACAAAAATCTGAGCAAAAAATCCGAATTAAGCATTAAGACTTGCGGTGTGAACGTAGCCTTAATCTGTGCATCGGGCCAAATCCAGCAGGCTCAAAAACAGTTTTTTTCCACCAGGCTGTCAGGAGACTAAACTCCCTCCGTGCTCTACCGTCACTCCTTCCCTCCTCACTTCCTCCTCTGCCCATCCTGCCCCCCTCTGCCCCCCCCCCAACCTTCCCCTAACACCTCTTGTACACTCTGAACTCAGGGACTGCACATTTCAATTCCCCTGTTTATTTATTGCACTACACCGCTCTACCTCACCTGTTTAAATATTTTAATACTTTTTATTTATCCTATTTATTTTTGTCAAAAAATACCAAAGTGCCTTGATTGGGATTGTGAGTCTGATTGTTGATTGTTTATTGTACGTCTTGTTGTTAGTTGATTGTTTATTTTTTTATGTCCTGTTAAATTGTTGATTTCTTAGTTTATGTCTTTTTGATTGTTTATTTTTATATCATGTTAAATTGTTGATTGTTTATTCTATGTCTTTTCTATTTATAGAAACCTATTTATTTTTATGGCATTTTGCACTGGGGGTCCGAGAGGACTGAAATTGAATTTGTCCCTTATGTCATACATGTATTGTACATCTGACAATAAAGCTGACTTGACTTGACTTTCAACAATGCAATAGGGTTGTGCCGATGGACGATATCATCGTCATTGTGATGGTTGACCGGCATCATGATGGAGAGCCACCAATGTGAAGCCACGCCACCCACCCTGTCAGACACACGTTAATCTTAGTGGACGGGAAATTGACAACTGCGTCGGTCTTAAACTAGCAACTAGCTACGTGCACAGTTTCTCTCTCTCGCCTGTCAGTATAGTAGCTCACTCTACCTGGACTAGCAATGTATCAGCATGCGGTAACCATGCTCTGCTCCTCGGCTTGGACACAGCGGTCTCGAGCAAGAGAGAAAAGGCGTTAACGTGGAACGCTATCACACTTTCCTTTTATCCCCACATTGGACTAATTTTGTGGATACTACTGTGTGCGTGCATCAATAAGTAAGTGTGATGACGAGGTTATGTAGGATTTATGAATGTACGTTAGGGTGCTATTTTATGTGTGAGCTAATACTGCGCATCTGTTCATGTGCAGAGTTATGTTTCTGTTTATTGAATGCGTTATTCAGTGCTAATATAACCGAGATTGTAGTTTAAACTCATTAATGATGGTATATTAGGTTATTACCGTCGCTCTGTCTAGACTTTACGGCACCGTAGTTAAGTAAAAGTAGGTTAAGTTGTAATTTACTGCCCCTACCAGTGGCAGCATGTAATACTGTCTATTTACAGAGGGCATTTAAATGTATGTCTGATTGTTTCTATTGATAACTGTTAGCCCATAGTAGTAGAAATAAATATCCCCCCCCCCCCAAGACGACTATATCATCGTCCATCACAACGTTTTACTGTAAACATAGTCAACTGCCATTTTAGGGGACATCGCCCAACCCTAGAATGCAAACAAGCCAAAACTCACAGAATGAAATAAAGTTATGGCCTTTGAATACTCAATAGCTAGATTGAACAATAGAAAAGGTAAATTTAGTCAGGTATGGAATCAGTTTACTCTTATATATTAAAGGCCTATTGCAATAAAAAGGTGTTTGAGGAAATTACATATTTGATTCAATTACAAAAGGTGCTGTTCTAAGGGTAAATGTTTTTGACTGTCTTTGTTACTGAGATTTAGTTGTTTAGTTTTTTTTATTTTCATTGTTTGTTCTTTGTGTGTGTTGTTGTTCTTGAATATATATATTTTTTCTTTTATTATGGTTGTCAAACAATAAATTTTTTTTAATCGCTGAATTTTTTTTTTAAGTACATATTAACAATGGAAAGCAATTCTTACCAGTGTATCTTCTGTTTCTCTTGATTGGGAATCAAATGAATGCAAAGAAAGTTACTTTATGAACTTGACTTTAAGATTTATATTAGTTTATTATTTATTTACTGTAAACAAAAGAAGAAAAAAGAAAAAAAAAGAAGGGTACTAAACAACAGTGTTTATTGTTAAGGCCATGGTCAAAATTAAAGATTTGATAATAATAATAATGTAATAACTATAACAATAATTTATTTCACCAGTAAATTGCTGTTGAACGACAAAAACAACCACCAGATGGGAACATGGTATTTTATAATTACTGTGAATGCACCACGAGGCTACCTGTTTTAAGTGAACGCACTGTCTGTGTTGTTTAATTCCGACAACGGCAGCTGCAAGTGAACGCACCGTCTGTGTTGTTTAATTCCGACAACGGCAGCTAGGTCCAGGTGTTGGAATCCCGACAAACAGTCCATCTTTGAGTTTGGGAGCACTGGCTTCATACTTTAAGCCAGCTGTCAGAAATTTGGGGGTTACTTTTGAATGCAACATGAAATTTGACAAACAAATCAGCAATGTTGTTAGAATGAGCTTTTTCCAGCTCCGTCTACTAGCTAAGGTTAAGCCATTCCTTAACAGGCATGATCTAGAAAAGGCGATCCATGCTTTTATTAGTTCAAGGTTGGATTACTGTAATGCCCTCTATGTTGGTTTGAATCAAACCTCCATCTCACGCCTTCAACTTGTGCAAAATGCTGCTGCTCGGTTTTTAACAAATACATCTAGACGTGCACACATCACTCCCGTTCTTTACACCCTACATTGGCTCCCTGTGCGATTTAGAATAGATTTTAAGATTTTATGGTTTGTTTTTAAGGCCCTTAATGGCCTGGCCCCGGAGTACTTATCCGAGATTTTAACCCTGCGTGAGCACAGTCGGTCCTTGCGGTCTTCTAACCAACTGGTTTTAGAAGTGCCAAGGTCAAGGTACAAATGATGGGGTGATCAGGCTTTTGCGGTTGCTGCCCCGAGACTCTGGAATAAGTTACTCAGTAGCGGTGTGACAATTTCCTATTCCTGTTTCTATGTAACCTTTTTATGATTCTACTGTTTTCTACGTTTTCATTCTTCCTATTGTAAGATATGTTGTCTATTCTTAATTCCTGATGTGAAGCACTTAGGATACCTGCTGGTTGTTGTAAAGTGCTATACAAATAAATTTTGATTGATTGATTGATTGATCCTCTACAGTGAAATACAGTCACACTTTACACTGTTTAACGTTAGCTGTCAGCATTTTAACCGTGTTTAATCCAGCTGCTAGCTAAAGGTAGGCTAACGTTACCTGCTGTCAGGTGTAGTGTAAAGTCAGGTACCGAAATGAGGCACCGAAATTTTCGTTCTTATTCGGTCTCGTTACTACCGTTTAGGCCGGCACGTTTCGGTACCCAACCCTACTTACACTTGAAACCAGATATTTACATACACTTATCCTCATCCTTAGGTGCAATTTCCAGATGCCTGAAGGTCCCACGTTCATCTGTTCAGACAATAATACGCAAGTATAAAAAACATGGGAATGTACAACCATCATACCGCTCAGGAAGGAGACGGATTCTGAGTCCCAGAGAGGAACGTTTTTTGGTGCGAAATGTGCGAATCAATCCCAGGACAAGAGCAAAAGACCTTGTGAAAATGCTAGCTGAAACTGGTAAGACAGTGTCATTATCCACAGTAAACGAGTCCTGTACCACTATGAGCTAAAAGGTTACTCTGGGAGAAGAAAGCCATTACTTCAAAACCACCATAAAAAAGACAGACTACAGTTTGTAACTGCACATGGGGACAAAAATCTTAATAATAAAAAGTCCTGTGGTCTGACGAAACAAAAATTGAACTGTTCGGCCATAATGATAAACGTGTATTTGGAGGAAAAAGGGCGAAGCTTTGAAGCCTCAGAACACCATCCAAACTGTGAAGTATGGGGGTGGTAGTATAATGTTGTGGGGCTGCTTTGCTGCATAAGGGACTGGTGCACTTCACAAAATAGATGCATTATGAGAAAAGAAGATTTTGTGGATATATTGAAGCAACATCTGAAGACAGCAAGTTAAAGCTTGGGTGCAAATAGGTCTTCCAAATGGACAATGACCCCAAGCATACCTCCAAATTAGTTACAAAGTGGCTTAAGGACAACAAAGTCAAGGTATTGGAGTGGCCATCACAAAGCCCTGATCTCAATCCCATAGAACATTTGTGGGCAGCACTGAAAAGGCGAGTGCGAGCAAGAAGGCCTACAAACCTGACCCAGTTACACCAGTTCTGTCAAGAGGAGTGGGCCAAAATTCCAGCAAACTATTGTAGAAAGCTTGTGGAAGGATACCCAAAACGTTTGGCCCAAGTGAAACAGTTTCAGGGGCAATTCTACCAAATACTAAGGAAGTGTATGTATACTTCTGACTTTGATGAAAGTGATAAAAAAAATACAAAAAAATTCTCCCTCGCTCGATACTGACATTTAACAAATGCAAGAAATATGTTAATATGTATTGATCTAAAACAGAAAAAGTTTACTCTGATTTAATGTATGACAGTAAAGAAATAAATGTTTTTGTGTTTTTTTTTGAAGTGTATGTAAATATCTGGTTTCAACTGTACCAGAGTCAATATAGTGTGCAGTAACTTCTAAATCATTTTGATTACTCACTGACGTCCAGTGATCACCGATTGATGAGACAGCATTTGCACTTTGCACTTTGGTTTCAATAACAGGTCAGCGAGTAGCACTCTCCAAAATAGTGCTTTGCCTGAGCCCACTAGCATCAACCTGAGTCACGTTAACTGGACTATGCTTAGCTCGTAGGTGGTAGCTCAAGCTTGACATGCTTCGGTGATATTTTAATTCGGCTTTACACAATGTGCCTATGGCTTTCAACTTGTCTACGAGCCGTCCGGAAGTTTTGGAAAATAAAAAGCGCCATTCCGAACTGTGTTGCTGCTGCATTTCTCCATCATGCCTGCAGCCAGCAGCAGGAGGATGTGTTACGAGGAAGTATGACAACTTGATGATAAGTAAAGGTGCGGCAAAGGGTCAAAATAGTAGCCTGTTAGGCATGACGTGAAGCCAAGTGAAGTGAAAATAAATTAATAAATGGCGGCATGCGATTAAAAAAAATTAACGCGTTATGCTCAGCCCTTAATCGCAAAGCGATTAACGCGTTAATGCTGACAGCCCTAGTATGAAAACATGTTAATAAATACTTAACTGACAAAAAAAATTGCATTTTACTAAAAATACAGTATTTATTGCAGATTTGTCAACTACCCTAATATGTAGCAAAGACAAAGGACATGAAGGAGGAACTGCAACGAGGAGTGAAGAGCATGAGGAAGAGCAAGAGCAAGAAGAAGAGGAAGATTACCGCCTTGCTGTCGTTGCCGTACAGCAGCAGGCCAGCCTTGGTGACGATGGCGGCCCGGCTGGCTCCGGGGATCTGCAGCGGCTGGCCAGTAGCTATGGAGCTGTTATCCACCAGAGTGGTGCCGTAGAAAGTCACATTCTATAGAAAGAGAGACACCAAACAGCAGGACTTTGGTGAGGACCAGATCTAATAAAAGTCATCAGTTAAAGCGTAACTACCGTTTTTTCCAACTTGGACCCTATTTTCCTACGTTTTTGTGTCTAAGTGACTGATGGGAACAAAAATCTCTGACATTGGTCGAGTATTAAGCAAGATCGCTGCAGTCGGCAGTGCCAAAACAAGCTACAATGTAAGTTAATAGGGCAATTATCCAGCTTGTATTTACCTTCACAAAAGTGCTTGTTTTGCCACTGACAGGCTCAGATTAATATTCTGACAACATTATGTAAGGGATCCCTTCAGAGATAGACCTTTAAAACCTCTTTGAGACCTTTCTGTTCAACCAGAAACAGCTCTGAAGTCGCTAAATCAGTAAACTGTGTTTATTTCAACCAAAACTAGAGTTGTGATGGTTGGAAAAGTGGAAAGACAACCCAAAATGGCTTTTCATAGTTTTACTTGTTTCTGTCAACTTTGAATGAAGTGTATTTTACGATGCTAAAATTACTGTTTATTTACATGGAGTCTGGTGGGTTTAGTGAACACAATTTCGTGGATGTTTTTGTGTTTAAAAAAAGGATCTTACTCTTTAACAGAAAGATCGACCTCCTTAGAAATCCTTTCCATAATGTTGTCAGACACTTAGAATATTAATCTGAGCCTGTCAAAAAAAACATAGGAACATCCAGCCAGGTTGGCAAAAAACGGTACTTACCCTTAAAGAGCATCTTAAAAATGACTCAGTTACAGCCATCTCTGCGGTATTTTTCTATGTCATTAAACAGCCAGGATTTAATAAGCAAAACCCTCTTCTTGAGTTTAACACTGTTTCCCCACAGTGTTAATGAGCTTCATTCTTTGGCTACTGCATTAATGAATAAGTCATTTAAGAGGGCTGACTGCCCAGGTCATAACAGTTTGTTCATAAAGTATATTAATCTATACAGTCAGTTTTCAATATTATCAGAGCAGCTATACAAGTGACATCACAAGATAATAATTCCATTCCTCTAGTGTTTAAATTCACAATTATTAAAAACATAATATTCGTGTATTGTCATGTTTTTTTAAGATTGACTTATTTTATAAGATATCAATAGACAATATGATGTCTGTTCTAAGTGAGTAGCCATTACCTGTCCCTCCACTTCTGCCCAGGCACCAGGCACTTTGTCGTTTCCTCTGATCCAGTTGTGGAGAGCCTCGGCTGACTGATTCCAGTCAATCTGCCAACAGTCATGGAAATCGATTGGCATTATGTCTTTAGATGCAATATACAAAACATATTTATATTTGACTCGGAAAATCTGAATTTATGTAGTTTGAATTCTCACTTTCAAAAATATCCTGTTTTCATTCAGTCTCCATTGTTTACCCTCAGCAGCCCCAACATTCAATTTCTTGCATTTTGTGTCTGAATGTCATCAATCCAATATGAGCATCTGAAAATACCCAGTTTCTTTTTAATATTGGACTTACATTTGAATTTGTGACTCTTAAAATTTTTTTTTAATGAAATTGCACAACTTGAAATCATTTACCAGAAATGCCCAAAGCTTCAGAACACACTCAGAGAGATTGTTTTCAAAGTCAAATATTTCAATGCTATACATTCAGTGGTATTTCAATTTAAACATTAGTTCTCAGTTGCTGATTTAAATCTACAGTCAATGACCAAATGCATCCAATATCGTGCTCTCAGTTCAACATTGTTTTAAAGCTGTTAATATCTGGAAACCAAACTAGCAACGATTGCCATAAGCTTTGACAAACATTGAACATAGCTATAACCAACTGACAGTTACATTACATCCTGTTATAATTAGGTCATGAATTGATTTTAGTTTGCATACATTATATCACTATAAAATGTTTTATACAAGCATAAACCTATAGGGTATTAGTGCTACTCATAGTTTGAGTACCCTGTCGCCACATTTAAATCAGCTTCTCTATTTTCTGCCAGCTCCTTCTTGTTTACTATCTAATAATCTTGTGATTGTGAATAATTTTATTTTGTATCTCAACAACATGGTTTTACATGTCTTATAGCTTTACATTTGGCTCATAGTGTCTTCTTCTCCCTTGTGCCTTTATAGAGAACTGATGGTTGTGTATTACCTTGGCGTTGTCTTTCTTCTGAATGCACTCATATGTGGCTCCCTCCTGTGGCTGGCTGATCCTCGGGGCCTTCCCTTCTGCTATCAGCCTCACCGCCTCCACCTGGAATCAGAACAATGCAGTTCCAGTCAGCGAAGCTAAAATGTGTGTTATCTGTATGGACTTTGCCATCACTGTGTTGTTATGTTGGTTGAACTGACTGCAGGCAACTGAAGAACATATTTTTCTTTACCTACATGTTATCATGGTAAGCTCGAACCTGGATTCACATATTAGTGTACTTAATGAAAACACACTCAGTACTTTGATTCTTTCATCAGGCCAAGATGGTCAACAGCTGTTTTTGTTCATTTTGCTATTTAAAGCTTTAGTGCGTAACGTTTTGATATTAATGAACATCCGTTACATTCAAGCCATTGCCAAATGAGTTGCTACAAAGCTAATCAGCTCCACACAACTCTCTCTGTATTTCTCAGTATGACTATGTTCCGAAGATTGTGTCGTCCGGTGACTTTCCCGCGCAGAAACTCGAATGAAGATAATGACCTCTTCTGAAGAATGTTTTTTTTAATCCTCCATGTCCTCCTTGGCTACTAGTAACTGTGTGGAGGAAGGAGGGGGGGGCACGGTCACGTATTATGTGGACGCGATGACAGTTTTGTTGTCATTACTTAGAATTCCTAATGTAGGTGGCAGAAACTACGCACTATAGCTTTAATGGACCATATTTTCAAACACTCTGTAATGTTTTAGATGTGTTCTGCTGGTCCACACAGCCACATGTACTGTATGTGTGTATGCTATGAAAATCCATGAGCAGTAACTTGAAATGTAGTCAAGTTGTGTGATCCATTAGTGGGAACATCAAGTGTTATGTTAATGTTTGATTGTCAGTTCAGTATAACTACTGAAAAAAGACTGATTTGAATAGTCAGAACTGTAATTCCATGCAATGATAATATAACTTACTGTGATGAATTGCACAAGGAGCATGAAAAAACAGCGATAAAGCCCTTTAAAGCTGCATTAATCAGTATTTCTGTATGAACATTGGGTTAAATAAATATGTGTATAGTCTCTCGTATTGATCAACAAACAGATAAATCGGACAAAGCCAAACAGCAGACAGACACAGATATTGATCGCGGCTCTGTGTAGCACTGTTAGCCAAGCAAAAATTCCCCTTGGGAACAATAAGGTAAATGTTATCTTACAGGGGCGGAGCGGGGGTCCAGCCCCAAATGTTTTCTCAAAAGCCTTAATCTGTTAGGCCAACATTACTGTCTTTCAGAAGGCTCTCTAATTGGTTGGATGTGTCGGGGCGGTGCAAAAAAGTAAATACAGGAAGGCCCTGTGTGGACTGGTGCATATTTCTTGCATCTCCGTGGTCAAAACAGCTAATTTCATTTAAATAACTGCATTTGCTCTGGTTACTGAGACTTTGCTCTGCTTTGCTGGTGTCTCCAACTTTAGCGGCGGCTGGTTTGACCACAGATATGCGAGTGACGGACGGCGAGCTTGACTGCAGTCTGTTTCTGTGAGAGAAACAGTGCAAGCTGCTACAATTTGCTGTTCTGCCGCATCACAGATTGCTAAACACACCTGACTACAGGAGACATTAGCTCAGGTTTGATGAGTATATAGTTGGTGCGGATTGAGGTTGGATCACGTTCTCACCACAATCAAACCACTCCAGAGTTCAATTGAAAGCGTACCGAGACCACCTCTTCAAGCAGGTCTCAGTAGGCTTGTTTCCCGAGTGTGATTGCCGCGTTCTCACCTGTCCAAAGAAAACAGCACCAGCGGGGCAAACAAACTCTAGTGCGAATGAACTGAACTAAACAAGGAAGGTGTGGAAGTGCCGTAACATTCCAAAGCAATCTTTGCCTTTCTCTTTAGGTGGCAGGAGTGAAAATGTTTTCAGAATGATGATGACAGCAACAATTAGATACAAAACAGGATGTAGGCTCTACAGGATTTTCTTCCTTGGCAACTTTCGTTTTTTTCCCAAATGATGAACAGATTTTATGGAATTATTTCATCAAATGGCTTGAAAAATAGTGCAAATAGCTGCCGTATATAGTAAAAGAGAAAAAGAAAGAAAATAAAGCCCCCGGACCCCCCTAGGTTTGGGCTGAGCCCTGAATGTTAACATCTGGCTCCGTCTCTGTTATCTTATACTTGGTGGAGACCAAAACAGATGTAAAAGAGAGAATACTAGAGCTACACTGATTGGTTGGGCAGAAATACCTCTCCACATTAAAAGCTAATGTTGCTCTGTGTCTGCTGAATGTGTAAAAAGGCAATAGATCAACTTTGTAAGGCCATAATAATATCATCATATGTGTGATTTTCAGCCTATTGTAAAGTTCTTCTGCCAGTGGCAGATGAATGCAGTATTTATGAAAGATAGGAAAGTAAAACACCAGTAGCTCTACAATAAATACTCCAGTTCTGTGTCTGAATGCAGACTCTGAATGACATTTTCCAGATTCTGATGTAATAATGTACCCATTAGACAGACTGAGCACTGTAAAGTATATATAAAGTGTGCTACACCACAGTGTGTGCCAGATGACCCACTATAACCTCTGAGGCAAACAAAGCATGTTAAAGTGTAACTATTGAACGATCTGTGGACTATCTGAAGCACCTATTATAATGAGTGTATGGAATGGCTTTATAACTCTCTCTGCGTACCATACTTCTTCCACTACCAAAAAGCTCAGCCTACACCACCCACAATGCCTTCCCCCCTCACTACACTTACTGTGCCTTTGACTCCCTCTGGGAAGAGAAATCTCTTGTAGATTGTGTTGACAGTGTCATTGGGCTCAACATCACACTCCAACTGCAGCAGGATTGGTCCTGTGTCCAGTCCGTCATCGGCCCAGAACACGGTGAACCCGCCTTTTTTGTCACCATGGATCAGGGTCCTGTGTGTCCGGGGACAGCAGGTCAAAGACTGAGCTTGTCGCCATGCCAACCCCAACCTAATGAACCTGACATGACTCACCAGTTGATAGCGGAGGCTCCCCTGTGGCGAGGCAGCAACGAGGGGTGGTAGATGATGGAGCCGTGTTTGGGGTGGTCGATGACCTCCATGGGGATGAACTGGGAGCAGAAGGGCAGGACGTTGAGCTCGGCGCCGGTGGCCTTGTACTGAGCCACCACCTCCGGGATGGCCTGGCCCTTTACACGCCAGCGGGGGAACTTGAACACAGCAACACCATCCTTCTCCGCCTCAGTTGCTGTGGGAGAAAAGAATGATCCAACTCTTACATTGTGGTGTAAAAAATCTTTTAGTAACAAGGTACATAAAGACTGAAAATATAAAGATGACTTTGTATTATCAGATATTACAGTAATGATATCCAGGAGTTAAAGGGGGCTGGAACAACCTGGTTCAGTGTTACTGTAGCTTCAATTTACAAGTAAATGAATCTAATTAGCAGTTGCACACATCAGTGTTTCCTGTTTGTTTAAAATAACGCCAAATATCCATTCCAGTGTTTCCCCTGTTCACTCTCAGCAGCGCACCGTGAGGTCATGAACAAGGCAAGTGTCTGTGGTAAGTTCACATGTCCGTAAAAATAGCAGGACAGTCGCATACTATCTGGTAGAGTCGGTTAAACAGGTGAAGATCACATTGGCGGTAGCCTACCGGTTACAAACAGGCTTGGCAGCGATTGACACGGTAATCTGCTGCAGATCCGGTGTTTTTATCTGAGCTAGACAGAGAATATTCAGTTAAAACAGATCGGTGATGCTGTTCTGCTCTCATTGTTCTCTGTGAAGTTAGCTGGAAGTGAATGTAGCCCCGGTGGGTTTTATGTGGACTGTCTGCGTCGGACTCCGTTTAAAGTATAGCCTTTTAAATGCTTGTCAACAGCCGGTCATAGATACTTAGAAGGCAGTTTGGCCTTGTGTGCTCCGATTCATTTGGCATGCAGTTATCACACCAATCATAATTTAACTCATAGTGATAAAGGTGGTGGTGTGAAGAGTCCAAATTTCATTTGGCACCATCCTGTGTCTATTTGATCAGTCAGTAAATGTCTCACCCAATGGGTCAGCCCTGCCATCCTTGTCAGGGATGGTGAAGACTCCTACAATGGTGTAACCTTCCTTCCTCAGCTCTTTGTAAACCTCTTGGCCGAACAGACTCTGTCCAATCAATGCAATCTTCATCCTCACACGTCACTGGGTTCTGGAGAGGCAGCAACACACACCGGGACAAACAGAACATATGTTTGGAATTATTACAAGCACTCAAAGTATATGGATTATGTCGCATTTCATATTGCAAGCGATGGCTTCTTGGGCTAAGGTTTACATCCTGCATAACATAACATAACATTTTTCATACTTTCAAGTTCTTTGCAACTGAAATCAATTTGTTCTGTGTTTGGCTAAAGGGCACTTTAAACTCTAAGAGACCTTACACTTCATTCAATCAACATACTTCAGAATACACTCAGCAAAGTTCAGACAAGACAGAACACACAAGTGCTTCTGTTTTGCTTTGTATGTGTGCAGGCTAGGGCTGCACGGTATCAGGAAAATATGCAATATGCGATAACGTTGTTGAATATCACAATAATGATATTACTTGCGATAAATAACAGATCTTAAAGCTGTAGTGCGTAATTTTTTGATATTATTGAACGTCCGTTACATTACAGCCATTGCCAAATGAGTTGCTACAAAGCTAATTACGACTATCAGGTTCACACAACTCTCTCTGTATTTCTCAGTATGGCTTTCAGAAGATTGTGACGTCTGGTGACTTTCCAGTGCAGAAACTCGAGTGAAGATAATTACCTCTTCTGAAGAGTCCATCATGTTTTTTTAAATCCTCCATTCCTCCCTTCTTTTATTGAACAAATTGAATTTAAAAGGCACCACTAAAAAAGATTTTAAAGGTCCCATGGCATGAAAATTTCCCTTTATGAGGTTTTTTAACATTAATATGAGTTCCCCCAGCCTGCCTATGGTCCCCCAGTGGCTAGAAATTGGGATAGGTGTAAACCGAGCCCTGGGTATCCTGCTCTGCCTTTGAGAAAAGGAAAGCTCAAATGAGCCATTTTGGAAACTGCTTGTTATGAGGTCATAACAAGCAAGGTTACCTCCCCTTTCTCTGCTTTGCCCGCCCATAGAATTTGGCCAACCCATGAGAGAGAGACATCATGGCTTTCAAACGAGAAAAGTGGCAGTTGGTCAAGGCCACACCCCCACCCTCCACCTTGCCCCTCCCACTCTCCTCCTCAATAGCTTCAGACACAGAAATGGCACATACTAAGGAAAGCTCATTGTGGGACTGGCTCTAGTGGGTGTAGTTCTGCACCAAAGCTGAATTTCGGGAAAGAGACTTCAGATACAGTATTAGGGGACCACTGAGGTCTATATAAAAGCATCCAAAGAGCACCATGTCATGGGACCTTTAAAGTGCAGTTTTGTACTGATATTTTCTTTCAACTAACACGAGAAATCTCTGAGTGTCTTACACAATGTGTTTATTGCGCCAGTTCATTTCGCCATGACGCTAAAATAAGGATATATTGTGCAGCCCTAGTGCAGGCATTATTTCATGACACGCCTCTGCAGTTTAGTGTTGTTTCACAAGATCCCCACTCACACTTTATTGACATGTCAAAGTCGTCCCTGCATGACAAGGTCTAAAGAGCAAAGTGAGCAGCTCTATGCTGGTTTCACCATGGTAAAGTATGACTTTAGCAAGAAACAGTTGAGGAATAAGATGTGCATGTGTACTGATACAGACAGCATATATGTGAACACATAGTTGACTTTCAGAGAAAATCTGAAATCATGTCTTATATTTTAGATTCTTCAAAGTAGCCACCCTTTGCTTTTTTTTATTAATAAGGGAAAAAATTCCACTAATTAACCCTGACAAGGCACACCTGTGAAGAGTTATCAAAAAAAGCAAAGGGTGGCTACTTTGAGGAATCTAAAATATAAGACATGTTTTCAGTTATTTCACACTTTTTTGTTAAGTACATAATTCCATATGTGTTCATTCATAGTTTTGATGCCTTCAGTGATAATCTACAATGTAAATAGTTATGAAAATAAAGAAACACATTGAATGAGAAGGTGTGTCCAAACTTTTGTTTGCCTGTACTGTATATCCTGCCCCCTCCATGTTAGCAGATGAGACATGGGCCATACTCAAAGAATCATCAAATAAAATAATAGAAAATATGGTTTCTGTCAACATTAGACGTAAAGCAGGCTAAAAGTAAAATGGGCTTTTGAAGCTGTTCAGGTTTAATGTGAAAAAATTATACATTAACATCACAATTACACTTGCTAACTGTCCCACAACCATCCCAAATACAAATCTGATGAATGTTTTACTCGTTGGGAGAAGAAGTGGGGGCTGGGGACGTCCATACAATAGTTTTTCGAGCCCTGTTAGCTAGTTCAGCTGGTTGAAGGGTTGCTACCGTGACGCTGACGTCTGCCTCTAGAATGGAGAAACTGACACAAGGTTAAGTGCTAACTTTGTTCAACAGCAGCTACACTGACCAGGCGACATTTTTTGTTAACCTGGCAACAGCCGTTATCTGAAAATGGCATTAATCGTCCGACTAATTAATTGGTCTATCACTACTCTTTATGTCATTGGATTCTTGACTTTCTACTTTCTGAACACAGGCATTCAGAATGAACAGGCTCTCTAAAACCCGGTACATAAACAGTGGTGCCCCTCAGGGCTGCATAGCTCACCTTTCCTGCATTCATTGTACAGTGTAAATGTAAATGGACTGTATTTATATTGCACTTTACTAGTCTTAACGACTACTCAAAGCACTTTTACAGGCACCAAACACCATTCACACACATTCATACACTGGTGGCTGAGGCTGCCACCTGCTCATCAGATAAACATTCACACACAAATGGGACAGCATCGGGAGCAACTGCAGGGCCAGGGATCAAACCAACAACAATGTCTCGTTGTATCGGTGTACAATGACAAATAAAGTATCTCAAGCTAAACCCTCCGATTGGTAGGCGATGCCTCTGCCACCTGAGCCACAGCCGCCCCATTGAATGCATTCCACACCGTCAACTGTAAAGATGTTTAAATTTGCAGACAAAAGAACAGATGTACGGCTGATCTCATATGACAAAGAATCAGCCTACAGAAAAGAGGTTTTGTCGCTGGTTGACTGGTGCTGTCGCTACAGCTTGGGACTGGATGTTTCCAAAACTGAAGAGCTGGTGGTGGACTTTGGGAGAGCCTTGCCAGCTCTCCCACCACTGTCCATTAACCACCTAGAGGTGGAGAGAGTCGAACAGCAATCTCCTCCTCTTTCAAATGGGATGACTGCTCAATCTGCATCATCAAAAACGCCCACCAAAGACTCTTTTTTTTCTGTGGCAGCTCAACAAAAGTTGGGTTGTCTACAAAGGGGATACTTCAGTTCTACAGAACTGTGATTAAAAGTATTTTCACCTGTTTCTATAAGTGTTGAATGACAGCTCCACAGCTCAGCAGAGGAAGCCGCTGGACAGAATACTTTGCTCTGCCTCAAAAATCCTCAGCTGCAAACTCAACCCCATCTCTGACATCTACAAGCCCCGCATTCAGCGTAAAGGTCTATAAATACTACAGGGCTCCATGCACCCCGCCAATGTAACCCCCTCTTAATAACTCTCCCCTCGGGGCCATCAAACACCAAGACATCCCGGTTCCTTCACAGCACATACTGCAGAAGCATCCTGTTGCTATGCGGCTCCCCAATTCTTCACCAGCGCTTTACAAAAGCCTGCACCAACTAATACTGTTTTTAAAGCACCTTTATTTTTCATTTATTCTGTACTGTATCTTTCATGGACGCATGTAATGCATGTAATGTTTAATGCACTGGGCTTATGTAATAAGTGTTGTGTTTTTACTTCTTATTGTACTTATTGTATTACTTAGTTATTCTGTCATGAGCACAGTGAGGCTAATTCCTAAAAACTAAGATGTATGGCAATTAAATCTTGAATAAATATATCATGCAGAGAGACATTTTGATTAGGTTTGTTATAGTTTGTATTTAACTACCGTAAATATATGCAGCATAAAAACAGCAATATGATCATTATACAGCAGCACATTCTCAATGAAAAAGTGCTTAGTAGCCTATGACTGACAGTTTATTGACCCCGAACAGCGAGGGGCGGGGCCTGCTAGTTGATGGGATTTGACAGCGTTCAGACGGACAGCTCCCGACAAAACGTTTAACCCCCAACAGTCTATTAAACATATTAATAATCGCATATTATCCAGACCACACTATTTGTGTGTGTGTGTGTGTGTGTGTGTGTGTGTGTGTGTGTGTGTGTGTGTGTGTGTGTGTGTGTGTGTGTGTGTGTGTGTGTGTGTGTGTGTGTGTGTGCCCCATGCAGACATGCAGACTCACCGTGCGTGCAGCCGCAGTGCTCCTCTGCTGTCCGAAAGCGACGGACGGAGAGAGCAGTGCTTTCCTTTCTCCCCCCCATGTAGACTCAGGCGGGCGGCCTGATTGCATAACATGCGAAATGAAGCAGAGTGATTGGACGGGACGGGCCATGAGGCTGCATGGGGCGGCCTATCAGCTGCTGATGTCTTTGAGTAAACCCAATCACACAATGACTTCATTTGACCTATTAATAAGCTAAACGTATTCTCACAGGGAGAAATGTGTCAACCAATCTTGTGATTTTATTTTTAATTTAACTTTCTGTGTTATATCATAGACTGTCTATACAGTCTAAGTGTTCCATCCATAACTTTTGTTAAGGAAAACATACTCTGTATTGAAATAACAAACAAGAAATGATTTGGTCCCACATACTGTTCCCATGCTCAACACAGGCATACTATGAATATTATGGAGATATTGCTGTAGTCTTACAGTCTTTCTGTACTATACTATGACAGCAACAACAAATCACAATTATACTCAAATGCATTATTTTCTCTTTTATGTTTTACAATCATTTCTTGAAAGTTAATTAACCAATTATTTAATCAAAAGAAACAAGAAATGTAAAAAGTAAACTTGAAAAAATTAAGTAAAATAGTTCTAAGGGAAGAACAAAAAGACCGAAATCGCTGACTTGTTTGTTTGTTTGATTGATTGATTTATTGATTGATTATCCCAGAGGGTACATGGCACAAAATAATAATAATAATATAATAGAAATAGGCAGAGTACAAACAATCAAAGATCTATTGTTTCTAGTTCTATTTTTCTGCCTTATAAAATTGTTAAGTGATGGAGAAGCCTTGCCATTTAGGATCTTAAACATTAGCCAGGTGTCAGTGTATTTATTTTGATTTTCCCAACTAAGGATCTCTTGTTGTTCGCATTACATTAGTTTGCTTGTTTTTTGGAGGACAAGGTGGAGTCAAGGATATTAACGAGACATTTAACATGAGAGACAACTTGGACCATCTATCCAGACACATAGACTTTGGGATCACAGGTACAAAGTGTGTCTTTTTTTTAATGATTAACAAGTTTTATTCTTTTTTTAACGGTATACAAAACACACAATTTACAACAAGAACAATGCAATACAATAAAATAATAACAAAATAAACAGCTGTAAACCAAATAAACATATGTATGCAACAAAACAATAAGCACACTGTATATGTCTCTCCACAGTACATGGCTTCTTACAGTCACAGTAGGTCATTCAACAGCCATAAACTCTCAACAATGTTATGTAAAGCTCCAAACAAACAGCAAATTTGTTTGAAAAATACAATTCCAGTGCTGGTTCCATGGTATCAAAATTTTGGATAATCGTCATGGAAACATTAATTGGTCATGTTACAAGGGCTGGGAGCCAAGTGACAGCACTCTTGCCCAATGGATTGGGGGGGCACCAGGTGGGGCCAATCATATTTCGGGGGGGCCCACCCCGGGACCATAGAAAGTACATGCATAACTTTGGATAGGATATTCTTCTCTATTGTTAAAATACTTTTTTCTAACACAATGGTCATTGTAAATAACTGAGAGTCAATGAAACATTTGCCTAATATGGTCCGATGCAAAACTTCAGAATCACCACCCTAAGGTGTGAGATTTTTATGTAACCTTGGTGGGATTTGAACCCACAACCTTAGGGTTGGTAACTTACAGTAGTGCTCAAACCATCAGGGCCACAAAGGACCACTGCAACTATTACAGTGTGTACAATACAACAGTTTGGATGAGGCTTGTGATGACATCACTGCTGACCAATGTCAGGCTGGGATTTGACATTCTAGACGATTTTTCCCAAGGCGCATGGACTGTGAAAACATATATTGTGATGTGGACGAGTACTCATGGCCAAATCCAGAAGACCAAATAGATGCAGATTAGCGTAGTGTGTACTACAGAAAACTTTTACAGTATTTACAGTAATCCATTTTCTTTCAGTTCTGTTACAATGTTTTTTTTACAGTATTTGATTAGACACAACCTTACAGTAATGTTGCAATACAGTAAAAGTTTATTGCACCACTGATTGGGGAAGATGTCTTCATTGATCACACTTCTGATTATGGGATAGGAATTATGGAAATAGTTTGTTGTTGAATTTGATGGGTAATGTACAGTTACATTACTGCAATGTGAAAACAGTGAAGCAAACAGATCATCTTTAGCACTTCAAATGGTCATTTTGAAACATGTATCTTACATTGTTAGGTCTTGGACTAACTATTGTTACAATAACTTAAATGAAAGAATTGCACTATTATGTGTTTAGGTTACTTAACAAATGTACTCATTGTATTTCACCAGAAACTGAGTGGTTGAAACATTGGTCTTGTAGTGAAAGATGTTTACAGGCCAAATGAAAGGAGAACCAGTTTCTCTGAATGCAATATTTAATGATTTACAAGTATGACCAGTTGGGAGTCTTGTACTAAGAGTTTTGAAACTCTGCACCGTACTATTGATAATAGTACCATAGCGACTAAAAAAACCTGTAAGCTAAAGAGAAATGATAAGAACTCACTAACTGACCTGGGAGCAGATGAACCTGTTAAATAAAGTCAAACAGAAAGTTACTGAGCTGCAGACATTCAGTGCAATTATTAACCCAAGCGGTGTGGACCAGAACCTCTTCTACAGTGCGTGCTTCACATTGTGTGTGTGTATTTGTGTGTCTGTGTGTGTGTGTGTGTTTGTGTGCGTGTGTGTGTGTGTCTGTGTTTGTGTGTGTGTGTGTGTGTGTCTGTGTGTGCGTCTGTGTCTGTGTGTGCGTGTATGTGTGTGTGTGTGTCTGTTTGTCTGTGTGTCTGTGTGTGTTACACTTACGTGGAATTTGCCCTTGTGATCAAAATGTTTTTTTGGTGTTTAAAGGCCCCAAAGTCTCTTTCCAGGAATTGCTACCTGGAAGGCACTAGGATTAGGCAATGGTTAGGTTTGGGTCAAAATGCAGTGCATATATATATATATATATATATATATATATATATATATATATATATATATATATATATATATATATATATATACAGTACAGGCCAAAAGTTTGGACACACCTTCTCATTCAATGTGTTTCTTTATTTTCATGACTATTTACATTGTAGATTCTCACTGAAGGCAACAAAACTATGAATGAACACATATGGAATTATGTACTTAACAAAAAAGTGTGAAATAACTGAAAACGTGTCTTATATTTTAGATTATTCAAAGTAGCCACCCTTTGCTTTTTTGATAACTCTGCAAACCCTTGGTGTTCTCTCAATGAGCTTCATGAGGTAGTCACCTGAAATGGTTTTCACTTCACAGGTGTGCTTTGTCAGGGTTAATTAGTGGAATTGTGTCCCTTATTAATAAAAAAGCAAAGGGTGGCTACTTTAAAGAATCTAAAATATAAGACATGTTTTCAGTTATTTCACACTTTTTTGTTAAGTACATAATTGCATACGTGTTCATTCATAGTTTTGATGCCTTCAGTGAGAATCTACAATGTAAATATTCATGAAAATAAAAAGGAAACGCATTGAATGAGAAAGTGTGTCCAAACTTTTGGCCTGTACTGTATATATATATATATATATATATATATATACACACACACACACATACATACACATACGTACATACACACACATACACACATATCCACATATATATATACACACACACACATGCATACACACATATGTACAGTCATGTAATAAATAAATAAAAATATAAAAAGCCTGGTGTCCCAATATAAAATAAATTCTATCCCAATATTAAAACCATGTTATTTAAATTCAAAAATTAAGACATTTAAAAGGGGTCATAAATACTGTCTGAATTACTTGCCCTTGAGGTTAAAAATGTATATACACATACCATTAAGAGTTAGTAGTAAGTGCTATGTTTAAAAGTGCTTTAAAAGGTAAAAAGTGCCACACAATAAATAACCAATAATTTAAAATACATCATAGAATAAAACCACACTGTTAGTAAAAAATGCATCAAACCAATGGCATGTGTATCATTATGCTAAAATCTTGAGGCAAGTAATTCAATTCGTAATATTAATAATAATAATAATAATAATAATAATAAATATTAGCAATAGACAAAAATACAATCAAATTCTTAAAATGTAGATAAGGCAGAATAAAAGTTATAAAGGACAACCAAGGCATATTCAAAATATTTATTAAAATAATTAAATTAAAATATTAGGTAGGACATCCTCTGCAGGAAGAGATTAACCCCCGAAAGGAAAGAATAGTGAAATCGGAGAAAAACATGCTATAAAAGTAAATATAAAAAAATATTGCAACAAATAGTTATTATTAATCATAAATATAGATTAAAACAACAAAAAGTCATTTAAAAAAAGAAAAGGATTGAAAAAAAAAGAAAAGAAAGGTTGGGTATACTGCGCTACAGAGGAGGTCCAGATAAAACCTGAGGAGAGAGGAGACCAGAGCAGTGGGAGGAAGTATTTCTAAAAATACCCTGTAAAACTTGTAAAAAAAAAGTGGATCCATTTTAGTATTTTTCATTTAGACCCGTAGGTTCTATGGTTTTTAAAAGATGGATCCACTTCCTCTCCGCTGCCCGACGCTGAGCCGTGGTCCAGGCTCTGTTGCTCTCCAGGCCCATGCTCTGAACATTTTGAGAGCCATGGAGTTTAAAATGTGCATTAAAATATACTGGTGTTGTTTGATTCTTAAGTATAGTGCATTTCTTGTCTCCCCCACATACAATTTGTGGCAGGCCCTGCACCTAATTGCGTAAACCACATTGATGGTTGTGTGCTGCAGGGCCTGCCCCGGGTTACAACCAACTCTGCTGTAAGGGTTAAAAATGTGTGGGAGACTCATAAAACCAACATTCAAGCCTCGAAGCGCTTCCCTAGGGTCAGTATTCTTGTTTAGGTTTGTGTGAATCAAAATATCTTTTAGATTTTTATTCCTCCTGTAGGCGGAGATCATATGGCAGTCCCTCAGGACATCACAACCAACCCCCACCCCCTGGAAATTAGCTTGGATGGTAGGTAAAAAATTCCTTAAATTTTCCGAGTAGGTAATCACCAGGGGAACAAGGGCGGAATTGGACGGCTGGATGATGGTTTCGGTTTTGTTTGTAAACTTGCCGATGACCTCCGCCTTTATACCTCTAAGGAAGCGCCTCGAGTAACCGCTCAACCTCATCGCACTAAAAAGTGTACTAGTGGCCTCCCCCACATGCTCTGGGAAGGTGCAAATTCTGTGGAAGCGTATCAGCTGGGACTTAATGAGGCCTCTGTACGTGTGTTTGGGGTGATAGCTGTTCTTATGGAGAAGTGCATGGCGGCCGGTGTCCTTGAAATACACTTTGGTGGCTAGTGTTTTCGTCTGGTCGTTGGAGGTGCAGAAGAAGACCTGTGTGTCCAGGAACTCCACTGTAACGGGTTGTAGGTTATGTTTGAGTTTTATTTTAGGGTGATGTGAGTTAAGTATGTCCAGAAAGGTCAAAAAAGTCTGTTCGGTGTTGTCCCAGAGGCCGAAGAGGTCGTCCAAGTACCGGAAATAAAGCAGAGTTTATGAAACGCTGTTTCCTCCCAATGGGCCAGGTAGATGTCCGCTTATGACGGGGAATACTTCCGGCCCATTGCACACCCACATAACTGGAGATAGTGTTTATTGTTGAAGATTAAGTCATTTCTGGTAAGTGTGATATGGAGTAACTGTAAAATTTGGCTGTCAGGTCTGGATGGGTCCGGGTGTTTATCAAAAATGTGTTTTATTGCAGTGAGATCAAGTGGTGTTTCTATATTTGTGTATAATGAGTCTATATCTATTGAAAAAAGGAGTGTGTGACCGGGTACCTGGAGGTTTTTTATTTTATTAACAAATTCATATGTGTCTTCATATGTGTCTTGGATATAGGTTAGGGTTAGGTGCCTTGAAGTCAATGGTTGCAGCGCTGCCTGGAAGGAGACGTCGGGGGTTTAAAACACCATTGAGCGATTGAAACAAACTAACTAACATGAAATAAACAATAAATAGAGAAAAAATATATACAAAATACTGTAGCTGTTTTGCAAAGGAAAAAAGCCCAGTACTACAGACACTGGATAGCTGTTTTGGAGTGATATTTGTGCCCATGTTTGCAGTGCCCTTATAAAAAAATTATAAAAACAATTAGTATTTCAGTTTAATGTCATTTCCATCATCAATTCTATTTTCTTTACCTTTTTCATACACAAGGGGGCAGCACTCCACCATAAAATGTCTGCCACTCAGGCAAGAGAGCACTGATACACAAAAATATGTTGTTTGTTGCATTATGGGTCATTTAAGATCCGTTGTTTTCCAAAGTTTCACCATACTAGGAACTACAAGTCTTTGCTTCTTGTATTTTGATCAAGTCGGTTTCTTGTGAATCATCCAACTTTATGGAATAGTCAATTACTGGATTCCATCTTTAAGTGAAAATCACTGCCAGACTTCCTTTAAATGTCTTCCACTTGCCAAGTTTATATATATATTTACAGTACAGGCCAAAAGTTTGGACACACCTTCTCATTCAATGCATTTCCTTTATTTTCATGACTATTTACATTGTAGATTCTCACTGAAGGCATCAAAACTATGAATGAAACACATATGGAATTATGTACTTAACAAAAAAGTGTGAAATAACTGAAAACATGTCTTATATTTTAGATTCCTCAAAGTAGCCACCCTTTGCTCTGATTACTGCTTTGCACACTCTTGGCATTCTCTTGATGAGCTTTAAGAGGTAGTCACCTGAATTGGTTTTCCAACAGTCTTGAAGGAGTTCCCAGAGATGCTTAGCACTTGTTGGCCCTTTTGCCTTCACTCTGCGGTCCAGCTCACCCCAAACCATCTTGATTGTGTTCCGGTCCGGTGACTGTGGAGGCCAGGTCATCTGGCGCAGCACGCCGTCACTCTCCTTCTTGGTCAAATAGCCCTTACACAGCCTGGTTGGGGTCATTATCCTGTTGAAAAATAAATGATGGTCCAACTAAACGCAAACCGGATGGGTTTGGGTTTATGGCATGTCGGTGCAGGATGCTGTGGTAGCCATGCTGGTTCAGTATGCCTTCAATTTTAATAAATCCCCAACGGTGTCAACAGCAAAGCACCACCACACCATCACACCTCCTCCTCCATGCTTCACGGTGGGAACCAGGCATGTAGAATCCATCCGTTAACCTTTTCTGCGTCGCACAAAGACACGGCGGTTGGAACCAAAGATCTCAAATTTGGACTCATCAGACCAAAGCACACATTTCCACTGGTCTAATGTCCATTCCTTGTGTTTCTTGGCCCAAAAAAATCTCTTCTGCTTGTTGCCTCTCCTCAGCAGTGGTTTCCTAGCAGCTACTTGACCATGAAGGCCTGATTCGCGCAGTCTCCTCTTAACAGTTGTTCTAGAGATGTGTCTGCTGCTAGAACTCTGTGTGGCATTCATCTGGTCTCTAATCTGAGCTGCTGTTAACTTGCAATTTCTGAGGCTGGTGACTCGGATGAACTTATCCTCAGCAGTAGAGGTGACTCTTGGTCTTCCTTTCCTGGGGTGGTCCTCATTTGAGCCAGTTTCGTTGTAGCGCTTGATGTTTTTTGCGACTGCACTTGGGGACACATTCAAAGTTTTCGCAATTTTCCGGACTGACTGACCTTCATTTGTTAAAGTTATGATGGTCACTCTTTACTTAGCTGATTGGTTCTTGCCATAATATGAATTCTAACAGTTGTCCAATAGGGCTGTCGGCTGTGTATCAACCTGACTTCTGCACAACACAACTGATGGTCGCAACCCCATTAATAAGGGAAAAATTCCACTAATTAACCCTGACAAGGCACACCTGTGAAGTGAAAACTCAACCTCATGAAGCTCATTGAGAGAACACCAAGGGTTTGCAGCGCTATCAAAAAAGCAAAGGGTGGCTACTTTGAGGAATCTAAAAAGAAAATATAAGACATGTTTTCAGTTATTTCACACTTTTTTGTTAAGTACATAATTCCATATGTGTTCATTCATAGTTTTGATGCCTTCAGTGAGAATCTACAATGTAAATAGTCATGAAAATAAAGAAAATCCATTGAATGAGAAGGTGTGTCCAAACTTTTGGCCTGTACTGTATAATATATGAGAAGTAAATTAGAAAAAAGAGGTTTACAAATATTCAGAGGATCTTTTTTTATAAGGAATTCTTTGGGTTTTCACAACTTGAATAATCGTAAAACTTAACTTGTAATAACATGTCTTGGTTCTGACTATTGCCTGTGTTTCCCCTCCCATTTAGTGCAATGTGTTTCTCTATACTCTGCAGTGTGCCCAAGAGCTTCAAATATCCATCATGCAGATTATAATTATACCTGTGTGTGTGTGTGTGTGTGTGTGTGTGTGTGTGTGTGTGTGTACATCCTGATTGGCTGAGAGCACTCCAGTGGGGGTCGCTGCTGTGTATCCAGGCATCTGTGTGTATTTTCACACCAAACTCCGGCTCCTCAGCTGGAGACTCACTGTCTATAAATACACACTGTGCACACCACGTCCTCCATCAACTTTCCTGGAATAAACTGCCCCCCCCACACACACACACACACACACACACTACTACTACTACTAGACTAGAGATGTTTTACCTGGATACAAGATTAAAAAGAGTGTGCTATATGCAAAGTGTCATGAAGTAACTACTGTTGGGACTTGGCGCTATATAAGCGAAATTGACTTGACTCCTCTGTTGTTCTGATGTCTGAGAATATAATCCTGATGAGGTCTTCTCAGGACTTACAAACTAAAGAAGACACAGTGTTATTTATAACAGAAAGTTTGTTTTGTAAAATTTGTGAAGATGTTTTCTTATTTTGCATGTGTTTTGTCCATTTGCATTTGAGGGCCACCGTATTACAAGTTACCACTAACAATAGTTTCCAAATGATTTCTTGACATGTAGTTTAAATCCTAGCTAAATTTGTTGAAAAGTGCACATTTGATATATAATCATTTTTTTAATAACCCATCAATAACATGATGCAGGTCTGAACTACATGTTGAAATATAGTCATTGTATTGCTTTTGAAACATGTGTAACCTATAGGACATGATGGCCTGCAAATCGCAGAGCCTTTGCTTAGTGACTTAAAGCTGTTATTATGTAGAGGTTATACGGTCAGCTGTCATTATAATCACTCAAATCAGTAAGTGATCAAAACTTATGTTAATAGTTTAACATTTTGGGAATTATGCTTTGTTTTCTTGCCCAGAGTGAGATATAAGCTAAATATAAAAATATATCCATCCGGCTTTAGCTCAGCTTAGCATAACGACTGGAAGCAGGGGGAGACACAATCTGCCAACACAAACCTCTGTAAACTACAAATTGTCATTTATACATTTGGCTTGATGCAACATGTTGTCTTAGTGAGCTTTAGAGGTAGATTGATTGATCTTCTTGTGGTGGCACGAAAGCGGACAAAACAGAGGAGGTGGTATTCTAGATGAAACCTACCTCAAAAACACAGACAACGCCTGGGAATTTCACCCAGAGAATGATTTAAATTACTAATGCATGATTTTACTTCCAATTGCAAGATTATTGATATATTTAAAGTCACACAGGTAATTATACAATGCAGCCAGAGACGAGGTTAAGTTTTTAAAAGAAGCACATTTCATTTCAATAAGTTTAAAAACAAAACAGTTTAAAACACATTCTTACCAGTGGAGGAGACGGGAGTACGAGGGCAGTGAGGGATCCCAGGGAAAGTCACCCGTGAACACACAACAACACACAACAGTGAACACAGCAAATGAAAACGGGGAGACACAGCACATAGGAAGGGAATACCACCACCCGGACACCAGCATCACCACCTTCAGCTCTCAGCAACTAAAATGGGAACAAAAATGGGACACACACACACACAAAATTAACAGAGTTCACTCCACAAAAAGAACATCAAAATCAATATAAGAAGTTATATAGAAAACAAACTGAAAGAAACTTGACACAATATAGACAATATAAACTGCCAGAACCACTAGTGGTTCCCGAAGGCAGTACAAAACAAGAATATAAATTCAAAAGAAAACACTTGGCAATAAACCCCAAAAAAGAAACAAAACAAGATACTAATTATTATTAGAACAATAATAATAACTCAACTTTTAAGTAGAAAAACTCATTAAGGAAAAAAAAACTAAACAAAATATGTCTGCAACTTTTAACTAAATTGAAAAAAAATATAGCAAAAAGGGAAAAGAAACAAACCAAATTATAATGTGGGGCGCTAACCCCTTCTACTACATTCACACAGTTAAGACCATGGCCCACACATATGACCACATGGCCGAGGCGTAGTTGCTCCGTACATCACTTGTAACACGTGTTACCTTTTCAGCTTCCCAGCACGTTCACATTCATGGGCATGAAAGGCACTTTGCTTGATAGCGTTCGACTGGAGCATGGACTGTGTTTCTATACATTCACACCATAAACTCAGACTGATTTCCACACTATACTTTGTTTACACTACCCAGAACACACCTGCCCCACTACGTCACACAGAGACATTTCCTTTCCAACAAGCCCCCCAAAAAAATTTTTTTGGAACTCTTTTCCTCTGAGGAGGGCAGCGATCCACCTACACCCAACCTCAGGCGCATACGCTCAGTGACCAATCCAGTCACCAAACATGTCAGGAGCTCTGCGGACCGATAATCCGATTGCAACCAGTCTATAAAGAAAGGGACTACAGTCTTTACCCTTTTCTATTTGAGAGAGGAGAGAAGAGGACCAGCAGCACGCAACGTCCACTCTGCTTTTCCCGTTCGGGCACTCACACAACACTAGTGCGCCGATCCGCCAGACATCCACAGCTGTCCTCCGGCTCCAACTCCGCTGTCCTGCCCGTCTATCTGTGCTCCGTCCTGCACTCCTGGAGAGCCCTCCAGCTCTGCTCCAAAAACCTTTTTTTCTCCTACCGCTCTCACGCCGCCCCTTTCTTCTGCTCTCCCCGTATCATTTATCCAAATGCGCTCCTGGTGTGTTGGAGCGCGTTCCAGGTTCCTCCAGCATCTCTCCTGATCATGAGATCTGCCTCAGGTGTGCTGGGAGGAGTCTTCAGTTCTGTGCCAGGCAAACCAAAACACCACACTATATACAAAATAAAACACCACTCTATATATACACAACATAAGAAAACTAGCTGCCTGGCTCCACTTTGTGACACTCCTCCCACCTTTAAGAATTGTCGTCCCGGACAATCGTCTCACGGTCTGTAACGACTTGGTTTGATTCCTGCAGTATTTCTGGTCGACCTGCGGGGCTGATCTACATCAATCTGACCTAGTTGTGAAGAGCCCGGTAAGGTTTCCAAAGTTTCTTCTACCGCCGATCCCATCTCTGCCACTGGACCCTGTATTTTTTGGGTTGGCTGGACCAGGGGGGTCCCTGTTTTCCCCCCACTGTAATTTGGGGCTAGGATCCACTGTGGCCTGCATGGAAGCAGAAGAGGCAATGTACTCACCTCTGGAGTATCTTGCGGGGTAACAGGTCTCATTTGGAGCAGCGGTAGGTCTGGACAGGGCCTAAGATGATTTCTGTGGATGGTCTTTGTTGGCCCATCACAGCCTTCAGGTCGAATTCTGTATGCCGGACTGTTTGAAGAGAGACTGGATATGATGACTTATGGTTCTCGTACCCACCTTGGGGTCAGTTTGCCCTGGGCTCGCCAGCGAAAGTTCCTCACCAATACTCTCTCTCCCGGCAGTAATGGTAGCGCCATCCTTTTTTTATTATACCTCTTCTGGTCTCTGGCCTGTCTGAGTTTGGAGCATTTCAACACTGCTTCATATGCTTGCAGCAGTGTCTGGTGGTGCGCCTGGACCCATCCTCCCTGTTGGTTGGTCCGTGGAGGTGTAGGGGCTGCCATCAACATATCCACCGGAAGACGGCCGTGCTTGCCAAACATTACAAAGAAGGGAGAGAGACCAGTATACTCATTTAAAGTGTTGTTATATGCATGTACCAACTCTGGTAACCGCTTAGCCCACTGTGTCTGTTCTTCTTCATTCAAAGAACTCAGAAGAGTCAGCAGTGTGTGATTGAACCTTTCTACTGAACCGTTTCCTTGAGGATGGTACGGGGTAGTACGACTCTTCCTGGCTCCATACATATGGCACAGTTCTGCGAAGACCGCTGATTCAAAAGCTGCTCCTCGGTCGGAATGTATTCTCTCAGGGCATCCAAAAGGCTGGATGATGCATTTCCACAAAACTTTCGCTGTCGTCACGGCCGTCTGGTCCTTTGTAGGAACGGCCCATGCAAATCTGGAAAACACATCCACTGCGACCAAAATATAAGGGTACACATCTCCAGGTCACCCCAATGACAAATAATCCACAGCCACTAATTCAAGTGGATAAGAAGTGGGAATAGGCCTTAGGGGTGCCCTTACCTCTTGATGAGACTTCTGTTGCAGGCAATGGCCACAGTTGGTTGACCATCGGTGAACATCCTCCCCTTGTCCTGGCCAATAGAACATGCGCTGAAGCACAGATAAAGTCTTTGTGCCAGCCAAATGGCCAACTGCTTCATGGTATTGTCTCCATATCAATTTTCTCCACCCTGGGGGCACTACAATCTGTTCAAGCAGTTCGGTGTGTTTGTGTTTTACAGTCCTCAACAACACCCCCCCTTTAATGCTGAACTGTGCCCATGACCTGTTAAAAGGTTGTAACAGCTTGATTCTGTGTTTAGGAGTGTTTTCTGAAATCGGTTTACCTTCTTGTATCAGGACCTTCACTAGACTTAATGTGGAGTCTTCTTGCTGGCGTGATGCCTAAAGCTCCAACTGCTCCAGGTCCGCTGTGCTTTCTGTTGTAATGGCCATGGAAGTAGAAGTTTCTGGTGATCGCCGTGACAAGGCGTCTGCATTTCCATTTTCTCTCCCTGGGCGGTATTTGAGTGTATAGTTAAAATTTGCCAGCTGGGCCACCCACCTCTGCTCAGCTGCCCCAAGGTTTGCAGTATTCAAATGCACCAGCGGATTATTGTCAGTATACACAGTTACATCAGAACCCCAGAGATAATTCTTGAATTTTTCTGATACAGCCCATTTAAGGGCCAGCAGTTCCAATTTAAAGGAACTGTAGTTCTTGTCATTTCTCTCGTTGGGGCTTAGGGATCGGCTTGCATAGGCTATTACTCGTTCTTTATCTTCCTGTACCTGTGACAGGACTGCTCCCAAGCCCTCGAAACTAGCATCAGTGTACAGTCTGAAAGACAGGTTAAAATCTGCATAAGCCAAAATGGGAGCACTCACCAACGGTGTTGGGAACGTTACTTTAAAAAAGTAATTAGTTATAGTTACTCACTACTTGTTCCAAAAAGTAACTGAGTTAGTAACTGAATTACTCTATAATAAAAGTAACTCGTTACCAGGGAAAGTAACTATTTGCGTTACTGTTAAAAAAAAGTTGCTCCATATAAACTTATATGACACACATAGGCCAACTTTTAATAACATACCTGCCTATACGGTTGACTTCAGCCTGTGTCATAGGTTTTTGTTGTGAGGCAGAAAGATCTAGCTTTTGCTGCTTGGAGGACTTTGCTCCGAGTCCTTCTTTGCTAGAGGATGGCGAGCTATCATCTGTGGTGGAGGTATCGGTGTTTTGGCCACTAGCTTTGTAGATGTGTGTCGTTGTGAGATGCTTCATTAAATTAGAGTTGCTTACAACGGATGTCGACAAAGTCTTCGTTCCTGGACATAATGTACAGATTACATGCACGTTCTTGCCTTTGACAACAATGAATTTGAAGTAGTGCTTATATCTCCACCTTGAAAACGCCAACGTTTCATCGAATTGCTCCTGACTCGCCATCTCTGCTGCTTCATCGAATCTCTGTTTAGCTTGCGTGTGTGCTGCCGTGTGTGTAAAAACACTGGCTCTGATTGGCTACCATGAAACATGACTCTGCCTTAGCCAATCATAATCGCTTACCTCGTTATTAACCCACCTCCTCACTAGCTGCGAGCCAGGGGTGCGTTCGGATTACACAGTTTATTCAATCAGTGCATAGTAACGCGCCGCATTTAATGTCCAGTAACGTTAACGGCGTTGTAACGACGGGAAAAGTAATTAGTTAGATTACCCCGTTACTGAAAAAATAACGTCGTTACCTAACGCCGTTCTTTTAAACAGCGTTATTCCAAACACTGCTCACCAACTGGTTCTTCAAGGTTTCAAAGGCTTCTTGGCAACTGGAGTTCCACTTGACAGGCTGAGTCTTTGACCCGTTCTCTTTGGCTCCATGTGTCAACGCATGTAGAGGGGCAGCAATTTTTGCGAAGGAAGGAATGAAACGTCGGTAATAACCCACAAACCCTAAGAAAGAACGTACCTGGCCTACAGTAACGGGTGGGGGCCAATCTCGTACAGCTTTAACCTTCTTGGGGTCAGGCGACACTCCATGTTTTCTCACTACATGTCCCAAATAGTGTACTTCGGTTTGGAACAGCTTGCACTTTTTTGGCTGCAACTTCAGTCCATGTTCCTTAAGTTTCTGAAACACTCGTTCCAGGTGAGTCATATGTTGGTCAAACGTTTCTGAATACACAATAATGTCATCCAGATAAATCAGTAGGGAATCATTTACCTGTGAACCCAGACATCGCTGCATCAGCCGCTGGAAGGTGGCTGGCGCATTGCTTAGTCCAAATGGCATCCTTTCAAATTCAAAAAGTCCCACTGGTGTAGTGAAAGCAGTCTTCTCCCTATCCGCTGGATCCATTTCAACCTGCCAATAGCCACTGGCAAGATCCAAGGTTGAGTACCACTCTGCTTTGGACAATGTGGTGAGAGACTCTTCAATGCGTGGTAAAGGGTAAGCATCTTTATGGGTGAGAGCATTTAGTCGTCGATAGTCAACACAAAACCTCCAGGTTCCATCTTTTTTTTTAACTAAAACGACTGGTGCAGCCCAGGGACTGCTGCTCTCTCGGATTACTCCTTTTTCCAGGAGGAGAGTGGGTAGTTCTTGGTACATGTTAGGGGGCACTGGCCTGTAGCGCTCCTGGGAGGGGGGTGCATCACCTGTGGGGATTTGGTGTAAAACAGCATTAGTGCGCCCAAAGTCTTCATTATCTTGAGCAAAAATACAACTCCATTTTGCAAGAAGTTGCTCCACCCTCTCCTGTTGTGGTTGGGGGAGGTTTGAACAGAGAGGGACTCCACCCGAAGTATCATCTTCAGCGGTCTCTTGGATGGCTCGTACAGCTACCTCTATCTCCCCATCTGATCCTTCCTGCAACACAAGGTCATTAGCATTGATTTGTTCAGGGAATATCTGACAGACTTGGCCAGTGGCTGACGTTGTGGTAATTCTATTGAGTAGGCATGCGGGTTACATAACCGTATAGGTATTTTATTCCCCTTCACCTCTACTACAGTATGTGCCACTTGCCACTCAGTCTCACTGTCTAGGCCTTCTACCAGAGCTGTGTAGTGCATCTTACCAATGTTCTCTGGAACATGGGCCCATAGGACCATTTCACTTTCAGGAGGCACTACCACAGGCTGTTGTTTCGTCAGGCGAACAGTAACCGGTCTAACCTCAGTGGGCCCGCAGGACAGGACCCTTTGGCAGCAAGTGAAGGCCCGGTCCCACTCTTTTTGGGAAGCAGGTGACACGCTTGATTTAAAGGCTTTCAGTCCTGGATAGGCCCCTCCAACAGCTTACCACACTGGTTGAATAACATTCATGCCCAACAGCCCTTGTTGGGGGCCCATACAGTCATCAGAAACAATAAGAACTCCCCTCTGTGGGACATGAATCCCTCCTACTTTAAAATCCAACATTGTGTAACCTACATAAGGAATGTTCAGGCCATTTGCTGCTTTCAGTTTCAACCAGTTTATCTTAGTGCCCTTCTCGGTTTCCAAGTCTTTAAAATGAGTCTTTAAAAAGGTTTCACTAAACAGGGTTACCTGTGAGCCTGTGTCCAGAATACAGGGGATGGATTTGTTGCCCGCCAACACCTCCACAGCTGGGCATTCTCCAACAAAAGGGGGGCTTTAATGATGACTCCACATCCAGCATTCCGTCCACTCGCCCTACAGTGGCCGATTTTGGGAGTTTAAAGGAGGCTGACTTGGCTGTCGCTGGGAACAATCACGTCGAAAATGTCCAGCTTGTCCACAGTGTAGGCAAATAGGTTGCCCCTGATCATTCCAACGCGGGCAGGACTATAGGAGGTTTATATCTGGAACGCTCACGTAAAGTTTTTGTTTGACTATTGCACTGCATGGTACTCACAATTTCCTCCTTTAAGGCTTGGGTCAATTCCGAAACTATATTAAGCAGCTCTGCACGGGTTTGATCTTTCCACTTGGCAAGGGGGTCAACAGGGGGTGCGGTGTACACTTTATGACACAATCCATCTCCTTCTTCTGCCCAGCCTTCTCTCTCCAACTCTTTAGCTTCCTGTAGCAAATCAGAAAACATTAAATTTGGGCTTCTACGCACCTGCCTCGCAAGCTCTTTCTTCAGCGGACCAGCCTGCAAGCCGAGTATCATCTGATCTCTCAGTGTGTGTTGCAGATGAGCGGAGCCATCCGGTTCAGCATTTTTCCATCTTTGGAAGGCTTCTCTTAGGCGAAGGCTAAAATCTCCCAGTGTCTCGCCCACGCTTTGTTTCATATTAAAAATATTCATTCTGAGATCGGCAGTTGCCGTCTGTCCTCCATATAAGCTTCAAAGAAAGTAAAGATTTTATCAGCAGTGTCTCTTTGTTGTCCCTCTAATAATTGGACCTCCCTCCTGGCATCACCCTCTATCGCACTGAAGAGGAAATCAATTTTTGCTCTTCGGTAAATCCTTGAGCCCTGAGAAGGGCTTTCATCCTATTTTCCCAATCTCCATGCTGCCTCAAATTCCTACCGTCAAATTTTGGGGCCAATGGAACCCCCATATACCATGGCCACATCATACTTGGGGCCTGTGTACCAGTTGTACTAGCTGTAGCTTCGTTATCCATTATCAATAGGTGTGTTCAAGAGCTGGGAATCCTGCCGAAAAACGCCAATAGATTTTTTTATGTCACAAAGGTCTTTTACAATTCCCAGGCTTGAATCACACTCAGAGATGTTGGATTTAGTAAAAATTATCTTTATATTTTTTCTTTTCATTTCACTCAGCAAATGTACATTTCCATTGGGCGAAAATAGACAATCCGATTGCAACCAGTCTATAAAGAAAGGGACTACAGTCTTTACCCTTTTCTATTTGAAAGAGGAGAGAAGAGGGCCAGCAGCACGCAACGTCCCACTCTGCTTTTCCCGTTCGGGCACTCACACAACAGTAGTGCGCCGATCTGCCAGACATCCACAGCTGTCCTCCGGCTCCAACTCCACTGTCCTGCTCGTCTATCTGTGCTCCGTCCTGCACTCCTGGAGAGCCCTCCAGCTCTGCTCCAAAAATCTTTTTTTCTCCTACCGCTCTCACGCCGCCCCCTTTCTTCTGCTCTCCCCGTATCATTTATCCAAATGCGCTCCTGGTGTGTTGGAGCACGTTCCAGGTTCCTCCAGCATCTCTCCTGATCATGAGATCTGCCTCAGGTGCGCTGGGAGGAGTCTTCTGTTCTGTGCCAGGC
Organism: Perca schrenkii; assembly: GCA_025617405.1. Lineage (NCBI taxonomy): Eukaryota > Metazoa > Chordata > Actinopteri > Perciformes > Percidae > Perca > Perca schrenkii. The sequence continues at coordinate 33,752,275 of CM046790.1, forward strand.
AAACCAAAACACCACACTATATACAAAATAAAACACCACTCTATATATACACAACATAAGAAAACTAGCTGCCTGGCTCCACTTTGTGACACTTCCGCACTTTATTCTTTACTCTCTTTGTGCCTTTGACCAGGAACCATACTGCATCAACGATTTTGTGTTGGACTCTGCAAACATTTTTGTCATACTGTCGTTTGGCACGCTCAACAGATTTTCCCAGTGCCTCCCGGGCCAACTGGTGAGATAGCTCGAGCCGTTCCCTAAGCTGTACAACATAGGATGGAGGTGTAGTAGTGTTGTCTGGGTCAGGTGGTAACCCAGCAACAAGATCCACTGGCTCTGTAATTTCCCGTCCGAACAGCATCATATTAGGCATCAGGCCCGTGGAGTTGTGTTTGGTTGCATGGTAAGCCATGACCGCATATGGGGTCATAACGTCCTAGTCCCAGTGACATTGTTCTGCAGTGGTGGCTATGATTTTCTGCAGGGTGGCATTGAAGCGCTCTACTTGGCCGTCTGACTGTGGGCGAAACGGCGTGGTCCGTGTCTTGTCAATTCCCAGCAGCTCACACATTCCCTGGAACACAGCTGACTCGAAACATGTACCTTGGTCGCTGTGGAGGCACTGTGGAGCTCCGTACCTACACACCCACTCGGAAACAATCTTTTCAGCCACTGTCGTTGCTTGTTCGTTGGGAACAGGATAGGCTTCCACCCATTTGCTGAAGTAGTCCTGTACCACTATTATGTAGCGGTTGCGCCTTTCAGTTTCATTTAATGGTCCCATTAAATCAACTGCAATCCGTTTGAAGGGGGCACCATCTCGCACTGTGCCCATGGCGGCTTGGGGTGTTTTCTTGGGGCGGGCTTTCGCAGCACAGCTGGTGCAGGTGCGGCACCACAGAGTGATGTCATCTCTCATTTTGTACCAGTAGTACCGGGCCTTGAGACGTGCAAGGGTCCTTTCTTCCCCAAAGTGGCCACCAACTGGGCCATCATGCAAGTGTTCTGTCACTGAGGTGCAGTACTCTTGAGGCAGCAGGATCTGTGGATAGAACACCCTTCCATCTGTGCAATAAAAATTTCCTCAGCAAAACTGTCTTTCTGGTAGAGCCTTTTCCACTACGACCTGTAGGCTTTGGTGGCAGGGCTGTAGGGTGCTATGTCAGCCCAGGGGGGCCTGCCCCTCCCCTCGTCCATCCACTTCCTCACTGGTGCTATATCTGGGTCCGCTTCTTGGGCACTGATTAACTGCTCTAGGGTCCAGCCACCGAACAGGTTGGTTTGGGCTGGCTCACTCACCCTGTAGACACCTGGACGGAACAACGAGCCAGCTTGATTGTCACTGGAAGCGTGACAATCACTACCCCCACTGGAAGATACTTAGGGGCTGCCTCCATAGCTACCTTCGGGCGTCACTATCCCCACTGGAGGTTGCTCTGCAGGAGTTACCCCAGCACCCTCTGCAGCTGGACTGTCGGCCATGTTGCACTGAATCCCTTTCTGCTGAAGCTGGTTACTGAGGCTAGGCTCTGGCACTGTGCATGAGCACGACGTCCCGCAGGGTCTTCTGGAGAGCGCATCCGCATTTTGGTGGAATCTCCCTGGACGATGATCACCTGGAAATTGTATTCTGCCAGTTTCTCCAGCCAGCGAGCGAGCTGGCCCTCAGGCTCCCTCATCTGAGTCAACCAGCGCAGGCTGCTATGGTCAGTTTGTATGATGAATGATCTCCCTAGCAGGTACTGCCAGAAATGAGAGGTGAAGTCATCAGCTGCCAGAAGTTCTCATCTAGTGGTGCAGTAGTTTTGTTCAGCAGCTGACAATCTCCTGCTCCCATAGGCAAGTACTCTCTCCTCACCTTCTTGCACTTGGGAGAGGACTGCTCCAATTCCCCAGTCACTGGCGTCTGTGTCGAGGAGCAATTCGCCACTGTCGAGGGGATAGCTTAGCACGGGTGCTGGCTTTTCAGCTGCTCAAACGCCTCCTGGCATTCGTCCATCCAGTTAAAGCGTGCATACTTTTTGGTGAGTTTGTGAAGAGGCTTGGCAATGGAGGCAAAATCTTTGACGAAACGTCTGTAATACGAAGCCAGTCCAACAAACTGACTCACTTCAGATAAGTTTTTGGGGGCGCGGGCCACTGAGCCACCTTTTGGATCTTTTGGGGGGGTCGGTGGCGACACCTTTGGAGGAGACGATGTGCCCCAGGTAAGCCACTTGCTCTTGGAACAGGACACTCTTTGAAGATTTAAGTTTCAGATTGGCTGCAAGTAGTCTGTCAAACACTTGACTGAGCCGCTCCAACATTTGCTGTCCTGCCCCATGACAATGATATCGTCGAGGTAGACCAAACAGGTCTCCCACTGCAGCCCGGCCAGGACATGGTCCATGAGCCTCTGGAACGTGGCCGGCGCATTGCACAGTCCGAAAGGCAACACATTCCATTCGAACAGGCCCTTACGGGTGCAGAAAACAGCGGCTTTTCGGGCTCTCATCTCCACCTGCCAGTACCCTGATGTTAAAAAGTACCTGGCGGTGGACCGTGTGTCTAAGGTGTCCTGGATAAGCATCCTTTATGGTTCTCTCATTTAAGGGCCTGTAGTCGACACATAACCGTGATGTCTGGTCCTTCTTTCTCACCATAACGATCGGTGCAGCCCAGCTGCTGTTGCTGGGTTGGGCCACACCAGTGTCCAGGCTCTGCTGCACCTGCTGGTCTGCTGCAGTTTGTTTGTCTCTAGCCATCCTGTGTGGTTGCTGTTTCACTGGCGGACCAGGGGTGGTGAGGATGTCATGCTGCACGAGGCCAGTACGGCCAAGGTCAGTGGGCCCCGTGGAGAAGATGTCACTGTAAGACCTTAGCAGGTGGGCCAACCTCTCATGGTCGCCCTTGGGCAGACCAGCACAGCTCTCATTATACAGGACCTGCAGGTGGCTGGGTAAAGAAGCACAGACAGAGTTAATAGGTTTGGTGCGGCCAAGGGTCGCTGAGTCTCCACATTCCCCAACACCGTGGCTGGCTGTAGGATCCCTGCCACAGCGCCCCTCTTCAGAGTGACAGGTAAGGCACCAGGGTTGAAGACTCTGATGGGAATGTTGGCGGACCGCTGCGCCTGTACTATGATGTGAGCCACTAGAAAGGGGTGCTTTTCAATGAAACCTTTGGTTGGACTCAGCATCAGGTCTCCCTCAGTGGCGTGGCAAAGGTGGGCGGTGCCAGGGACTACTTACACCCCGACTGCAACACTGTTGTGCGGGCCACCCTGACAATGTGCAGCTGGGACTGATGGCTTGGGTTAAAACGAGGTACCTTTTCTCCGAATAGGGTTATCTCACGGCGACCATAGTCCAGCTGGGCACTTGTCTGATGTAGGGAAAGGGTGCCCCAGGATAACCTCAGTGTTCTCTGTTGTGTCGGCCATAATAAAGTTCACATCGGTAGCTCTACTCCCAACTTGTACTGGTAGGTTGACTTCCCCCAGCACTGCCAGACTGCCGGGGCCAATGCCCTGCAGGACCAGTACGACAGATGGCTCTATTGGGGTTCTGGACTCTGTGGGAATGGAGTTGAAGAGGTGAAGGGGCAGTACATTCCTCCGAGCACCAGAATCGAGCAGAGCACACATTTCCAGTCCATATATCAATATTTTAACACACGTCATCTTCCTGACTTGCAGTACAGGTGACCACAATACCTGTGTTGGGTGCTGTGTTCTTACTGACTGTCCGGACTTGCTGTCTGGATCAACGGGCGGAAGGGCAGTTCCTTTGCATATGCCCTAAACCGGAGCAGTTGTGGCATTGAATATCCTCTATAGGCGTTTTGACATTTGTCTCTCTTCTGGCGCCACTGCTGATTAAATCTTGGAGCCCTCTCTGGCGAATCAATGGACCAAACAGCTACCCCTACTGGCTCCACACAAGCTGGCCTGCTGTTATCCTCACGTACTGTGGTGGCCCTGGCTCTCTGATTTATAAGACTGTGCTGGCCAGGAATTGTGTGACTGTTCTGGCGGCCCTCCTGGTGGTCTCGTAGCTGTGTGCGATGTCATATGCTCTGGATAGGGTGCGCGGCTGCTTCTCTATTATCTAAAGACATAGCTACTCTGGATGGTATTGCCCTGGCCTCCAGCACTACTGTCAGGAATCTAGGGGTTATTTTTGATCAGGATATATCCTTTAATGCCCATCTAAAACAAACCTCAAGAACAGCCTTTTTTCATCTTCGTAACATTGCCAAAAATAGGAATATCCTGTCTCAAAACAATGCTGAAAAACTAGTCCATGCATTTGTTACTTCCAGGCTGGACTATTGTAATTCCTTACTGTCAGGTTGTTCAAATAAGTCCCTTAAGACTCTCTAGCTGATCCAGAATGCTGCAGCACGTGTTCTCACAAGAACTAAGAAAAAAATCATATTTCTCCTGTATTAGCTTCTTTGCATTGGCTTCCTGTAAAATACAGGATTGATCTTAAAATCCTTCGTCTGACCTACAAAGCTCTAAATGGTCTAGCACCATCATATCTAGAAGAGCTCCTAATACCTTATTGTCCCACTAGAGCACTGCACTCCCAGAATGCAGAGTTACTTGTGGTACCTAGAGTCTCTAAAATTAGAATGGGAGCAAGAGCCTTTAGTTATCAGGCTCCTCTCCTATGGAACAAGCTCCCGATCTGGGTTCGGGGGCAGAAACTGTCACCTCATTCAAAAATGAACTTAAAACTGTCCTATTTGATAAAGCTTATAGTTAGGGAGTGAGGAGTTGCATTGTCCACCGAACTGGCCCACCTGCTTCTCTTCATAATTGTTAGATTAATAATATATAACAAAAGTAGAGGGAGGCAGGCCAGCACATCCCGATCCTCCTTATGACCTGTCTCTCTTAGTTACGCTGTTATAGTTTTAGACTGCCGGGGGACTTCCTTCCTTCCTTTGACACACTGAGCTGCTCTCTCCTCTCTCTTTCTATTACCATTTGTGTGCATCCCGTCCCAGAAATGCTTGTTACTAATCCTAGCTTCTGGGGAGTTTACTCCCCGGAGTCCTTATGTTTTTTCACCCAGCGTATTTCCTTGTAGAACGTTGGCACAAAGATCCTGGTTGCAGCTGTCACCGTGGTCCTGCTGCACTCCCTGCTGAGCTCAGCGGTGCCCTGCAATGTCATGCTGCGTTCTGCTGAACCCTGCTGCTTCCTGCTACGTCCATTCATGCTCTGCTGGGCCACGCTACATCCTGGAACGCCCTGCAGCGCCCTGATATGACATGAACTACTACGACTACCATTTGAAGTCACTGTTCCATTATTAATTTGACTATTATCGCCACTGTTCATCATATCCCCAACCGGCCCGTCAGACACCGCCTACCAAGAGCCTGGGTCTGTCCGAGGTTTCTTCCCAAGAGGGAGTTTTTCCTCGCCACTGTCTCACTGCTTGCTCTTGAGGGAATTACTGGAATTGCTGGAATTGTTGGGGATTTGTAAATTATAGAGTGTGGTGTAGACCTACTCTATCTGTAAAGTGTCTTGAGATAACTCTTGTTATGATTTGATACTATAAATAAAATTGAATTGAATTGAATTCTCCAGTAGTTTTTGCACCACCTCGGCGTCGGCCAAGGCATTGGTGAAGACCTCCACACTGATGGTGTCCTGCTCCAGCTCTGTACGGTCAGCATACACAATGGACACTTTCTCATAGATATCATCCCTTAATAGGTGCAGAGCTTCATTCTGCCCCCTGACCCTCTGTCTCAGTTCATTTCCAATGGCTGCTGCATGCTGGAGTGCGGCCCATAAGCAGTCTCTATTTCAGCCACAATCCGCCGGTAGCTCCAGTGGTCAGATCTGGGGGTTTTTTATGGACGATAGCTCCAGCCGCGCCACTCAGGCTGAATCTCAGTTGAACCGCCATTGTCGCTTCTGACCAATGTTTTGCCCTTGCACAGCTTTCAAACCGGTGAATAAAGTCTTTCCAGGAGATGACTCCACATCCAGCATTCCGTCCACTCGCCCTACAGTGGCCGATTTTGGGAGTTTAAAGGAGGCTGACTTGGCTGTCGCTGGGAACAATCACGTCGAAAATGTCCAGCTTGTCCACAGTGTAGGCAAATAGGTTGCCCCTGATCATTCCAACGCGGGCAGGACTATAGGAGGTTTATATCTGGAACGCTCACGTAAAGTTTTTTGTTTGACTATTGCACTGCATGGTACTCACAATTTCCTCCTTTAAGGCTTGGGTCAATTCCGAAACTATATTAAGCAGCTCTGCACGGGTTTGATCTTTCCACTTGGCAAGGGGGTCAACAGGGGGTGCGGTGTACACTTTATGACACAATCCATCTCCTTCTTCTGCCCAGCCTTCTCTCTCCAACTCTTTAGCTTCCTGTAGCAAATCAGAAAACATTAAATTTGGGCTTCTACGCACCTGCCTCGCAAGCTCTTTCTTCAGCGGACCAGCCTGCAAGCCGAGTATCATCTGATCTCTCAGTGTGTGTTGCAGATGAGCGGAGCCATCCGGTTCAGCATTTTTCCATCTTTGGAAGGCTTCTCTTAGGCGAAGGCTAAAATCTCCCAGTGTCTCGCCCACGCTTTGTTTCATATTAAAAATATTCATTCTGAGATCGGCAGTTGCCGTCTGTCCTCCATATAAGCTTCAAAGAAAGTAAAGATTTTATCAGCAGTGTCTCTTTGTTGTCCCTCTAATAATTGGACCTCCCTCCTGGCATCACCCTCTATCGCACTGAAGAGGAAATCAATTTTTTGCTCTTCGGTAAATCCTTGAGCCCTGAGAAGGGCTTTCATCCTATTTTCCCAATCTCCATGCTGCCTCAAATTCCTACCGTCAAATTTTGGGGCCAATGGAACCCCCATATACCATGGCCACATCATACTTGGGGCCTGTGTACCAGTTGTACTAGCTGTAGCTTCGTTATCCATTATCAATAGGTGTGTTCAAGAGCTGGGAATCCTGCCGAAAAACGCCAATAGATTTTTTATGTCACAAAGGTCTTTTACAATTCCCAGGCTTGAATCACACTCAGAGATGTTGGATTTAGTAAAAATTATCTTTATATTTTTCTTTTCATTTCACTCAGCAAATGTACATTTCCATTGGGCGAAAATAGACAATCCGATTGCAACCAGTCTATAAAGAAAGGGACTACAGTCTTTACCCTTTTCTATTTGAAAGAGGAGAGAAGAGGGCCAGCAGCACGCAACGTCCACTCTGCTTTTCCCGTTCGGGCACTCACACAACAGTAGTGCGCCGATCTGCCAGACATCCACAGCTGTCCTCCGGCTCCAACTCCACTGTCCTGCTCGTCTATCTGTGCTCCGTCCTGCACTCCTGGAGAGCCCTCCAGCTCTGCTCCAAAAATCTTTTTTCTCCTACCGCTCTCACGCCGCCCCTTTCTTCTGCTCTCCCCGTATCATTTATCCAAATGCGCTCCTGGTGTGTTGGAGCACGTTCCAGGTTCCTCCAGCATCTCTCCTGATCATGAGATCTGCCTCAGGTGCGCTGGGAGGAGTCTTCTGTTCTGTGCCAGGCAAACCAAAACACCACACTATATACAAAATAAAACACCACTCTATATATACACAACATAAGAAAACTAGCTGCCTGGCTCCACTTTGTGACACTTCCGCACTTTATTCTTTACTCTCTTTGTGCCTTTGACCAGGAACCATACTGCATCAACGATTTTGTGTTGGACTCTGCAAACATTTTTGTCATACTGTCGTTTGGCACGCTCAACAGATTTTCCCAGTGCCTCCCGGGCCAACTGGTGAGATAGCTCGAGCCGTTCCCTAAGCTGTACAACATAGGATGGAGGTGTAGTAGTGTTGTCTGGGTCAGGTGGTAACCCAGCAACAAGATCCACTGGCTCTGTAATTTCCCGTCCGAACAGCATCATATTAGGCATCAGGCCCGTGGAGTTGTGTTTGGTTGCATGGTAAGCCATGACCGCATATGGGGGTCATAACGTCCCTAGTCCCAGTGACATTGTTCTGCAGTGGTGGCTATGATTTTCTGCAGGGTGGCATTGAAGCGCTCTACTTGGCCGTCTGACTGTGGGCGAAACGGCGTGGTCCGTGTCTTGTCAATTCCCAGCAGCTCACACATTCCCTGGAACACAGCTGACTCGAAACATGTACCTTGGTCGCTGTGGAGGCACTGTGGAGCTCCGTACCTACACACCCACTCGGAAACAATCTTTTCAGCCACTGTCGTTGCTTGTTCGTTGGGAACAGGATAGGCTTCCACCCATTTGCTGAAGTAGTCCTGTACCACTATTATGTAGCGGTTGCGCCTTTCAGTTTCATTTAATGGTCCCATTAAATCAACTGCAATCCGTTTGAAGGGGGCACCATCTCGCACTGTGCCCATGGCGGCTTGGGGTGTTTTCTTGGGGCGGGCTTTCGCAGCACAGCTGGTGCAGGTGCGGCACCACAGAGTGATGTCATCTCTCATTTTGTACCAGTAGTACCGGGCCTTGAGACGTGCAAGGGTCCTTTCTTCCCCAAAGTGGCCACCAACTGGGCCATCATGCAAGTGTTCTGTCACTGAGGTGCAGTACTCTTGAGGCAGCAGGATCTGTGGATAGAACACCCTTCCATCTGTGCAATAAAATTTCCTCAGCAAAACTGTCTTTCTGGTAGAGCCTTTTCCACTACGACCTGTAGGCTTTGGTGGCAGGGCTGTAGGGTGCTATGTCAGCCCAGGGGGGCCTGCCCCTCCCCTCGTCCATCCACTTCCTCACTGGTGCTATATCTGGGTCCGCTTCTTGGGCACTGATTAACTGCTCTAGGGTCCAGCCACCGAACAGGTTGGTTTGGGCTGGCTCACTCACCCTGTAGACACCTGGACGGAACAACGAGCCAGCTTGATTGTCACTGGAAGCGTGACAATCACTACCCCCACTGGAAGATACTTAGGGGCTGCCTCCATAGCTACCTTCGGGCGTCACTATCCCCCACTGGAGGTTGCTCTGCAGGAGTTACCCCCAGCACCCTCTGCAGCTGGACTGTCGGCCATGTTGCACTGAATCCCTTTCTGCTGAAGCTGGTTACTGAGGCTAGGCTCTGGCACTGTGCATGAGCACGACGTCCCGCAGGGTCTTCTGGAGAGCGCATCCGCATTTTGGTGGAATCTCCCTGGACGATGATCACCTGGAAATTGTATTCTGCCAGTTTCTCCAGCCAGCGAGCGAGCTGGCCCTCAGGCTCCCTCATCTGAGTCAACCAGCGCAGGCTGCTATGGTCAGTTTGTATGATGAATGATCTCCCTAGCAGGTACTGCCAGAAATGAGAGGTGAAGTCATCAGCTGCCAGAAGTTCTCATCTAGTGGTGCAGTAGTTTTGTTCAGCAGCTGACAATCTCCTGCTCCCATAGGCAAGTACTCTCTCCTCACCTTCTTGCACTTGGGAGAGGACTGCTCCAATTCCCCAGTCACTGGCGTCTGTGTCGAGGAGCAATTCGCCACTGTCGAGGGGATAGCTTAGCACGGGTGCTGGCTTTTCAGCTGCTCAAACGCCTCCTGGCATTCGTCCATCCAGTTAAAGCGTGCATACTTTTTGGTGAGTTTGTGAAGAGGCTTGGCAATGGAGGCAAAATCTTTGACGAAACGTCTGTAATACGAAGCCAGGCCAACAAACTGACACACTTCAGATAAGTTTTGGGGCGCGGGCCACTGAGCCACCTTTTGGATCTTTTGGGGGTCGGTGGCGACACCTTTGGAGGAGACGATGTGCCCCAGGTAAGCCACTTGCTCTTGGAACAGGACACTCTTTGAAGATTTAAGTTTCAGATTGGCTGCAAGTAGTCTGTCAAACACTTGACTGAGCCGCTCCAACATTTGCTGTCCTGCCCCATGACAATGATATCGTCGAGGTAGACCAAACAGGTCTCCCACTGCAGCCCGGCCAGGACATGGTCCATGAGCCTCTGGAACGTGGCCGGCGCATTGCACAGTCCGAAAGGCAACACATTCCATTCGAACAGGCCCTTACGGGTGCAGAAAACAGCGGCTTTTCGGGCTCTCATCTCCACCTGCCAGTACCCTGATGTTAAAAAGTACCTGGCGGTGGACCGTGTGTCTAAGGTGTCCTGGATAAGCATCCTTTATGGTTCTCTCATTTAAGGGCCTGTAGTCGACACATAACCGTGATGTCTGGTCCTTCTTTCTCACCATAACGATCGGTGCAGCCCAGCTGCTGTTGCTGGGTTGGGCCACACCAGTGTCCAGGCTCTGCTGCACCTGCTGGTCTGCTGCAGTTTGTTTGTCTCTAGCCATCCTGTGTGGTTGCTGTTTCACTGGCGGACCAGGGGTGGTGAGGATGTCATGCTGCACGAGGCCAGTACGGCCAAGGTCAGTGGGCCCCGTGGAGAAGATGTCACTGTAAGACCTTAGCAGGTGGGCCAACCTCTCATGGTCGCCCTTGGGCAGACCAGCACAGCTCTCATTATACAGGACCTGCAGGTGGCTGGGTAAAGAAGCACAGACAGAGTTAATAGGTTTGGTGCGGCCAAGGGTCGCTGAGTCTCCACATTCCCCAACACCGTGGCTGGCTGTAGGATCCCTGCCACAGCGCCCCTCTTCAGAGTGACAGGTAAGGCACCAGGGTTGAAGACTCTGATGGGAATGTTGGCGGACCGCTGCGCCTGTACTATGATGTGAGCCACTAGAAAGGGGTGCTTTTCAATGAAACCTTTGGTTGGACTCAGCATCAGGTCTCCCTCAGTGGCGTGGCAAAGGTGGGCGGTGCCAGGGACTACTTACACCCCGACTGCAACACTGTTGTGCGGGCCACCCTGACAATGTGCAGCTGGGACTGATGGCTTGGGTTAAAACGAGGTACCTTTTCTCCGAATAGGGTTATCTCACGGCGACCATAGTCCAGCTGGGCACTTGTCTGATGTAGGAAAGGGTGCCCCAGGATAACCTCAGTGTTCTCTGTTGTGTCGGCCATAATAAAGTTCACATCGGTAGCTCTACTCCCAACTTGTACTGGTAGGTTGACTTCCCCCAGCACTGCCAGACTGCCGGGGCCAATGCCCTGCAGGACCAGTACGACAGATGGCTCTATTGGGGTTCTGGACTCTGTGGGAATGGAGTTGAAGAGGTGAAGGGGCAGTACATTCCTCCGAGCACCAGAATCGAGCAGAGCACACATTTCCAGTCCATATATCAATATTTTAACACACGTCATCTTCCTGACTTGCAGTACAGGTGACCACAATACCTGTGTTGGGTGCTGTGTTCTTACTGACTGTCCGGACTTGCTGTCTGGATCAACGGGCGGAAGGGCAGTTCCTTTGCATATGCCCTAAACCGGAGCAGTTGTGGCATTGAATATCCTCTATAGGCGTTTTGACATTTGTCTCTCTTCTGGCGCCACTGCTGATTAAATCTTGGAGCCCTCTCTGGCGAATCAATGGACCAAACAGCTACCCCTACTGGCTCCACACAAGCTGGCCTGCTGTTATCCTCACGTACTGTGGTGGCCCTGGCTCTCTGATTTATAAGACTGTGCTGGCCAGGAATTGTGTGACTGTTCTGGCGGCCCTCCTGGTGGTCTCGTAGCTGTGTGCGATGTCATATGCTCTGGATAGGGTGCGCGGCTGCTTCTCTATTATCTAAAGACATAGCTACTCTGGATGGTATTGCCCTGGCCTCCAGCACTACTGTCAGGAATCTAGGGGTTATTTTTGATCAGGATATATCCTTTAATGCCCATCTAAAACAAACCTCAAGAACAGCCTTTTTTCATCTTCGTAACATTGCCAAAAATAGGAATATCCTGTCTCAAAACAATGCTGAAAAACTAGTCCATGCATTTGTTACTTCCAGGCTGGACTATTGTAATTCCTTACTGTCAGGTTGTTCAAATAAGTCCCTTAAGACTCTCTAGCTGATCCAGAATGCTGCAGCACGTGTTCTCACAAGAACTAAGAAAAAAATCATATTTCTCCTGTATTAGCTTCTTTGCATTGGCTTCCTGTAAAATACAGGATTGAATTTAAAATCCTTCTCCTGACCTACAAAGCTCTAAATGGTCAAGCACCATCATATCTAGAAGAGCTCCTAATACCTTATTGTCCCACTAGAGCACTGTGCTCCCAGAATGCAGAGTTACTTGTGGTACCTAGAGTCTCTAAAAGTAGAATGGGAGCCAGAGCCTTTAGTTATCAGGCTCCTCTCCTATGGAACCAGCTTCCAATCTGGGTTCGGGGGGCAGAAACTGTCACCTCATTCAAGAATGAACTTAAAACTCTCCTATTTGATAAAGCTTATAGTTAGGGAGTGAGGAGTTGCAGTGTCCACCTAACTGGCCCACCTGCTTCTCTTCATAATTGTTAGATTAATAATATATAACAAAAGTAGAGGGAGGCAGGCCAGCACAGCCCGATCCTCCTTATGACCTGTCTCTCTTAGTTACGCTGTTATAGTTTTAGACTGCCGGGGGACTTCCTTCCTTCCTTTGACACACTGAGCTGCTCTCTCCTCTCTCTTTCTATTACCATTTGTGTGCATCCCGTCCCAGAAATGCTTGTTACTAATCCTAGCTTCTGGGGAGTTTACTCCCCGGAGTCCTTATGTTTTTTCACCCAGCGTATTTCCTTGTAGAACGTTGGCACAAAGATCCTGGTTGCAGCTGTCACCGTGGTCCTGCTGCACTCCCTGCTGAGCTCAGCGGTGCCCTGCAATGTCATGCTGCGTTCTGCTGAACCCTGCTGCTTCCTGCTACGTCCATTCATGCTCTGCTGGGCCACGCTACATCCTGGAACGCCCTGCAGCGCCCTGATATGACATGAACTACTACGACTACCATTTGAAGTCACTGTTCCATTATTAATTTGACTATTATCGCCACTGTTCATCATATCCCCAACCGGCCCGTCAGACACCGCCTACCAAGAGCCTGGGTCTGTCCGAGGTTTCTTCCCAAGAGGGAGTTTTTCCTCGCCACTGTCTCACTGCTTGCTCTTGAGGGAATTACTGGAATTGCTGGAATTGTTGGGGGATTTGTAAATTATAGAGTGTGGTGTAGACCTACTCTATCTGTAAAGTGTCTTGAGATAACTCTTGTTATGATTTGATACTATAAATAAAATTGAATTGAATTGAATTCTCCAGTAGTTTTTGCACCACCTCGGCGTCGGCCAAGGCATTGGTGAAGACCTCCACACTGATGGTGTCCTGCTCCAGCTCTGTACGGTCAGCATACACAATGGACACTTTCTCATAGATATCATCCCTTAATAGGTGCAGAGCTTCATTCTGCCCCCTGACCCTCTGTCTCAGTTCATTTCCAATGGCTGCTGCATGCTTGGAGTGCGGCCCATAAGCAGTCTCTATTTCAGCCACAATCCGCCGGTAGCTCCAGTGGTCAGATCTGGGGTTTTTATGGACGATAGCTCCAGCCGCGCCACTCAGGCTGAATCTCAGTTGAACCGCCATTGTCGCTTCTGACCAATGTTTTGCCCTTGCACAGCTTTCAAACCGGTGAATAAAGTCTTTCCAGGAGCCTGTTCCATCAAAATGGCCTGGCTTTAATATTGGGATTCTCTCTTTACATCATAGTGTTCATCATCACTAGTGTCCATTATTTCAACATCTGGTGCTGCGTGCGATGACCGTGGCGCTGATTTGGCCCTTTTCTTAGCTGACTGGCTGTATTGGTAGGGGTCATGGTGTGGGGCATAGTTATCATTGTAGCCTATTACTCCACAATGTTCCACGGGCTGAGGCATGCAGGGTGGAAAAGGTGTCGAAGTGAACTGGGAGAGCGATGCGTGGGCCAGGGAAAAGGGGTTTTGTGTCGTACAGAGCATGGAGGTGAATGGGTTAGCTAGCTGGTTAGCACGTGGGGCAAACATTTGAGCAAGGCTATTTTCCAAACCGTAAGGTAAAGCTGCAACTTGGCTGGCTGCCATATGTTTTGAACAGTCACAGGTTTGCTGATAAAAGTACGTGGACTCACCATCTGCTTTATTATGTTGTTCCACAGGCATTAGGAACGGGTTAGTCAACCGTGATGGCGGTGTCGTGGGGGACAAAGCTAGGTTGAACGACGGCATCTGGCAGTGAACAGTCGCTCCGTCCACGGCTAACGTTAGCTCCATGCTAGCCGTGAAAGGGTTAGTGCTGTCGGCGTATCGGCCGTCCATGTGGTTAACTGGGTCCATATTAGTGTCTCTTATATCCATAAAAAATGGGTTAGTGCTTACGTTTGGTGTTTCCATCTCAACAGGTCTCTTAGTCTATGGAGGTTTGAAACAATTATGTGCTGGACGTGCTGACGTGTAAGGTGAGCGTATTGTGTCACTTCCGGTGTTCCCGTGTTACAAACGCTAGTTTGCTGCTCCGGCAATAACTTACTGAACTCTGCTTTACTGCTTAAATTAGCGACTATTTGCCTGGATTGCATTTGAATTACAATTGTTTTACTCAAGCACTTATACTTAGTTTCACTTACAGTGACTGAATCGCTGAATTTACAATTGTTAAAACGCTGTTAGCTACTTTAGCTTAGCCATTATGGCTACTTCCTCTCCCTCTCCTGCTCTTTCTTGCTCTGTGTGTCAAATGTTTAGCTATTCCTCTGCCTCCTTTAGTGATAACGATACATGTAATAAATGTAGTATATTCGCTGCGCTGGAGGCGAGGCTTAGTGAATTTGAGTCACGGCTCCGCACCATGGAATCAGAATCGTATGCTTCCGTAGCTAGCCAGCTCCATGTAGTTAATGCAGACAAACATACTGTAGCTTCTCTAGCTTCTTTAGCTTCTGCTAGCTGTCCCCCCGTCAGACCCCCGAGCAGCCGGGCGAGTGGGTGACTGTCCGAGGGAAGCGTAGCGTTAGATCTAGACCAGGGAGTGCACGTGGTGACGGTCGCTCTAACCCGGAGCGTCTTCGCCTCTCTAACAGGTTCTCCCTACTCAGTGATACACCCGCTGAGAAGCCAATTCTGGTTATTGGGAGCTCTATACTGCGATATGTGAAGCCGACGGCCCCAGCGGCTAAAGTACCTACGGTCATGTAGTCCCCGGGGCCAGAGCGGGCGATATAGAAACCCATCTAGAGCTGCTGGCCAAAAAGAACCGTAAATACAGTAAGATCATACTTCATGTAGGGGGGTAATGGTCGGAAATCGGAGATCACTAAATTGAATGTTGAGTCACTTTGTGCATACGCAAAGACAATGTCGGACTCAGTAGTTTTCTCTGGACCCCTGCCAAACCTGACTAATGATGAAATGTACAGCCGTACGTCATCCTTCCACCGCTGGTTGTCGGGAGTGGTGCCCAGCTAATGATGTGGGCTATGTGAATAACTCGGGGGGCGTTCTGGGGAAAGCCTGGTCTGATGGAGAGAGACGGCATTCATCCCACCTGGGACGGAGCCGCTCTCATATCAAAAAATCTGACCGAGTTTATCAGACATAAACCATGACAACCCAAGCTTGATATTAGTAATCAGAGGTGCAGTATTACGCGCCCCTCTGTGCTTCCGTTGGAGCAGTCACCCACTCATAGTCTAATAAGCACGGTGTCTGTTCCCCGACTCAGATCGGTTAAATCAAAGGTAAACAAAAGATGCGCTATACTTAACAACCTAATTGGAATTAAAACGACTGCAACGATAGAACAAAATAGGAAAATTAGATGTGGACTATTAAATATTAGATCTCTGTCTTCTAAAGCATTATTGGTAAACGAGTTGATATCAGATAATAACATTGACTTATTTTGTCTTACTGAAACCTGGCTGGGCCATGATGACTATGTTAGTCTAAATGAAGCCACTCCTCCCAGTCATATTAATGCTCAAATTCCTAGAGGCTCAGGCCGAGGAGGAGGAGTTGCAGCCATCTTTGATGCAAGCCTGTTAATTACTCCTAAACCTAAATTAAATTATAACTCCTTTGAAAGTCTTGTTCTTAATCTTCAACATCCAAAATGGAAAACATTACAGCCAATTATATTCGTTGTTATTTACAGGGCTCCAGGTCCGTA
>CM046790.1:33775797-33812155 GCA_025617405.1 Perca schrenkii
CTCCGCGTGCTCCCTGCGTTAGCAGGTTGCGAACCTCCGTTAGCACAGTCGCCATGTTTTCTTCGGTGTTTGTTTCACCTGAGTGGGAAGAAACTTCCGTTTGGTCTCGTTTATCTTCTTTTTTGGTCATTTTGCTTTTCTTCTCTGCCTCTTTCCTTAGGTTGGACATTGTAACTTTCGTCCTAAATAGTTTTAATTTGGCCGGTTAAGGGGGTTCTTGCCGCAGCAGGAGAATCAAGCTGCTACTCCTCGCATCGCGTCACCGGAAGTCCATTATACCTTTCTAAGGGTCTTAAATGCCATTTGTGACATGTGTTATGTTTTTATTATATGTGTATACATTTGTATAGATGTTTATACATTTGTATAGATTTTTCTTTAATTAAAAACAAAATAGTTTTGGATTTATGACCCCTTGTCCTATTTTCACTACATGGGAGAGATCCCGCCTGCCCCGTTTTACAGTTTTTTTTTTTTTTTAAATGTAACCAAGTAACTTTTACTTAAAATACATTTTAAATGAACTACTTATTACTTTTACTTGAGTATATTTTCAGATAGGTATTTTTACTTGTACTTGAGTAATATTTCATCAAAGTATTGGTACTTTTACTTGAGTACAATATTTTAGTAATTTTTCCACCTCTGGTTCTTTCTTTGTCTCTTGTTGGTTCATCATCTTCCCTCCCTTTCATTCCCTGCAACTCTCCTTCCCGATGTTTTTTTTCCCTTCTGTGTCTTCTGTTTTTTTTTTTTCTTGCGGTTTCTGTTTTGGGATTTTTTGGGGTTAGTCTTCGTTTTGCCTGCCTCAGGACACCTTCTGTTGTAAGACTTGCATTAATAAATCTTTACTCTGCAACTTTTTCCTAGTTTTTCTTTAGATTGTTTGCACGCACGTGACCTTCTCTCAAGTGGAGATCAAACAATCAGTGATTCCACGCCAGCACAGGTGCTTTATAGATATCCACAGGGCGTGGCCGGGCAAGCCGGTGTGTCTTAAAGAAGTAACCACGTACCTGACCTCAGGGGGATCATCCTGTACACAGATAATGTTTCGGTTGGCTACTATGCCCGTGCGGCAGAGAGGGGAGAGCTGCAGGAAGAGGTCACACTCTTCATAAAATCCTGCCATTTGTTTGCTTTCTACCCAATGCAACTTTTACTATGTCATATGATATGCTCCTTCAGTACACTTTAAGAACAAATATTACTGGGAACACTACAGAAAATTGCAGGTGAACATTTAATATCCAGGAACAGTGTTGGGGAATAACGGAATACATGTACCGGCGTTATGTATTCAGAATACAAATAATGAGTAACTGTATTCCGTTACAATTTAAATAGTTGGTATTTAGAATACAGTTACATTGTTGAAATCAATTGATTACATGATGATACTGTTTCACAAGTTTATTCACTCTCTAATAAATTAAGGCAACTATGCATTTCCCAGAAGCCCCAATATGAAAACGAAAAAATTAGCTATTTGCGTGATCAGTCACCAGTGTTGCCAAGTCCACTTATTATAAGCGACTTTGGGCTTGTTTTTCTGTAAAGTCGCTTACAAATATTGGTAGTCGTGTTTTTTTTTGGACTTGTTTCTAAAGTGTAGTTGCTTATTTGGGCTTGTTCCCAGCTCCATAATAAGTTGTCAAGCAGTCTTGCCTGTTCCCTCTGTCCCTCCCCTTTCCCCATACACACAGGAGACAGCAGAGTTTTTTCCCACCCACATCCTGCTTCTAATTGGCTCTGACCCAAATGGCAACGAGTACTAGCCAATCAGAGGCAGAGCAGGGCAATCTGTTTTTTCTGTTTAGGAAAATGTCAGTGAGTGAGGTTCAGTGTTTGGAATAACGCCGTTTAAAAGAACGGCGTTAGGTAACAACGTTATTTTTTCAGTAACGGGGTAATCTAACTAATTACTTTTCCCGTCGTTACAATGCCGTTAACGTTACTGGACGTTAAATGCGGCGCGTTACTATGCACTGATTGAATAAACTGTGTAATCCGAACGCACCCCTGGCTCGAAGCTAGTGAGGAGGTGGGTTAATAACGAGGTAAGCGATTATGATTGGCTAAGGCAGAGTCATGTTTCATGGTAGCCAATCAGAGCCAGTGTTTTTACACACACGGCAGCACACACGCAAGCTAAACAGAGATTCGATGAAGCAGCAGAGATGGCGAGTCAGGAGCAATTCGATGAAAAGTTGGCGTTTTCAAGGTGGAGATAAAAGCACTACTTCAAATTCATTGTGGTCAAAGGCAAGAACGTGCATGTAATCTGTAAGGCAAGGCAAGGCAAGGCAGCTTTATTTTTATAGCACATTTCAGCAACAGGGCAATTCAAAGTGCTTTACATAAAACATTAAAGAGCAGTTAGAAAACAATTTAAAAACAATTTTAAAACATTAATAAACAAATTAAAACAAGAATAAAATTGATAGTGCAGTATAAGAATAAAAGGTGCAGTGCAGTATAAGAAATTAAAGTTAATAAAATTGATTATTTAAAGAAAAGCAACATCAAAAAGATAGGTCTTTAGCTTAGATTTAAAAGAACTGAGAGTTGCAGCGGACCTACAGTTTTCTGGGATTTTTGTTCCAAATATGTGGAGCATAAAAACTGAACGCTGCTTCCCCCCTGTTTAGTTCTGACTCTGGGGACAACAAGTAGACCTGTCCCAGACGACCTGAGAGGTCTGGGTGGGTCATAGTGCAGCAGCAGATCAGAAATGTATTTTGGCCCTAAACCGTTTAGTGATTTATATACCAGTAAAAGTATTTTGAAATCAATTCTTTGAGGCACTGGAAGCCAGTGTAGAGACTTCAGAACTGGAGTGATGTGATCCACTTTCCTGGTTTTAGTGAGGACTCGAGCAGCAGCGTTCTGAATCAGCTGCAGCTGTCTGATGGATTTTTTAGGGAGACCTGTAAAGACACCGTTACAGTAGTCAACTCTACTGAAGATAAAAGCATGGACAAGTTTTTTCCAGATCCTGCTCAGACATAAGTCCTTTAACCCTTGATATATTTTTTAAGGTGATAATAGGCTGATTTTTTTAATTATGTTAATGTGGCTTTTAAAAATTCAGGTCTGAGTCCATGACTACACCAAGATTTCTGGCTTTGTCTGTTGTTTTTAACATTGACGTTTGAAGCTGAGCGCTGACTTTTAATCGTTCCTCTTTTGCTCCAAAAACAACCACCTCCGTTTTTTCTTCATTTAATTTAAGAAAGTTTTGGCACATCCAGTCATTAATTTGTTCAATGCACTTATTTAATTGTTGTATTGGGCTATAGTCCCCTGGCAATAATGTTATGTAAAGTTGTGTGTCATCAGCATAACTATGGTAAGTTATTTTGTTGTTTTCCATAATCTGAACCAGTGGAAGCATGTAGATGTTGAACAGAAGAGGGCCCAGAACTGAGCCTTGGGGAACTCCGCACGTCATATTTGTATGCTCAGATGTATAATTACCTATAGACACAAAGTAGTCCCTATTCTTTAAATAGGATTCAAACCACTTTAGTACTGAGCCAGAAAGACCAACCCAGTTTTCCAATCGGTCAAGCAATATGTCATGGTCTACTGTATCAAATGCAGCACTGACATCAAGTAATACTAAGACTGAAATTTTGCCACTATCTGTGTTTAAGTGGATGTCATTAAAGACTTTAACAAGAGCCGTCTCAGTGCTGTGGTGTGGTCGAAAACCTGACTGGAAGGCATCAAAACTGTTGTTTAGCGATAAGAAAAGGTTGAGTTGTTGAAAAACCACTTTTTCTATTATTTTACTTAAAAAAGGAAGGTTTGATATTGGCCTATAGTTGCACATTAGTGTCGTGTCTAGATTGTTCTTTTTTAGGAGTGGCTTGATGACTGCAGTTTTCAGGGCCTGTGGAAAGATACCTGAGAGCAGAGACGTGTTTACAATCTGTAGAAGATCAGAAGCCAAACAAATCGAAACATTTTTGAAAACACCCGTAGGTAGAATATCAAGGCAACAGGAGGAGGTTTTCAGGTGTTGTATAATGTCCTCCAGGTTTTTAAGGTTGATCGTATGAAATTGTGTCATGTTGGAATTGAACACTGTGACAACACATATCCCGTACTTGATATGGAAGCACTGACTGTTTGTCTAATTTTCAGAATTTTGTCTGTGAAAAAGGAGGCAAAGTCATTGCAAGCCTTGGTAGACAACAGTTCAGATGCTATTGGTACTGGAGGGTTTGTTAATCTATCAACAGTAGCAAACAAAGCACGTGAATTATTATTGTTTCTGGCGATAATGTCAGAGAAAAAGGACCGCCTTGCATTTCTTAGTTCCAAATTATAAATGCGAAGTCTCTCTTTGTAAGTGTTATAATGGACCTGGAGATTAGATTTTCGCCAACTGCGTTCAGCTTTTCGACACTCTCTTTTTTCTTTTCTCACACCTATAAAAATTTCTCCATGGAGATCTTTTTCTTACCAGAGACAGCTTTGACCTTAGTGGGAGCAATTGCATCAATAACAGTTGTAATTTTACAGTTGAAATTATCTACAAGCTCAGTGACTGAGGCCCCAGTGAGGGTGGGTGTAGAGGAGAAAAGCTGAATGAATGCTTCGCTGGTGTTTTCAGTGATATACCGTTTTCTGATTAACTTTGTTTGAACACTTTTGGGCACAGAGATAGTGCCGTTAAAGAAAACACAGGAATGATCAGAGAGAGCAACATCAGTCACCACAACCTTGGGAATGTTCAGACCCTTGGAGATAATCAAGTCCAGAGTGTGCCCCTTATTGTGCGTGGGCTGTGTCACATGCTGAGTCAGTCCATAGCTCTGATGATGGTGACTAGACTGTAGGAGAGTTTTTGGAGGAACAAATGACCGGGGCAAAGTGGGCAAAATACGGGAAGAAAAATAACAAAGACTGGGAGAAAGAGAAAGGAGTAAAAGAATGGATTCAACCCGTCGCGGGTTGAATCAATCATTTCTGGGTTATAGTTATTTAAAGGAACACGCCGACTTATTGGGAATTTAGCTTATTCACCGTAACCCCCAGAGTAAGACAAGTCCATACATACCCTTCTCATCTCCGTGCGTGCTGTAACGCTGTCTGACGGCTCCAGCATTAGCTTAGCCTAGCACAGATCCTGCAGGTAACCGGTTCCAACTAGCCTACTGCTCTGAATTGTGACAAAAGTGACAAAATAACTCCAACATGTTCCTATTTAAATGTTGTGATTTATAGAGTCACAGCGTGTACAAAAAACAACGTAACATGAGACACAGCCATCTTCTAACAGTAAACAAACCGGGAACTATATTCTCAGACAGGCTTGCTGTGAGCATATCACTCCGCCCAAGTACTATATTCTTCCGCCTGAGAATATAGTTCCTGGTATGTTTACTGGTTAGAAGATGGCTGTGTCTCATGTTACGTTGTTTTTTGCACACGCTGTGACTCTACAAATCACAACATGTAAATAGGAACATGTTGGTGTTATTTTGTCACTTATTCGGAGCAGTAGGATTACTGGAACCATTCACCTGCCTGTTCTGTTATGGGCTGATGCCGCTGGAGCCGTCAGACAGCTTTACAGCACGCACGGAGATGAGAAGGGTATGTATGGACTTGTCTTACTCTGGGGGTTACGGTGAATAAGCTAAATTCCCAATAAGTCGGCGTGTTCCTTTAAAAATGGGATCTTCTGCAGTCCTGCAATAATAAAGAATTGTGAATTCAGGATGATATTTATTTGTGTGTGCAGATTTTAATTATCAGAGGTTTACTGTGTATATAATGTACTTGGTACATCAGTCTATATTTGATATCTCATCAGTTTTCTAATGTTAAATAATGTTAAAAGGTGGTTTAACTCCCTCTTGTGATCATTGTCCTGAAGCTCAGGGGGGAGAAAAATAAATAAACTAAACGCTTGTTTTGGGCTTGTTTTCCCAGGCTTGGTTGCTCTTTTCTCCTCGGGAAAAACAAGGTAGAGAGGGAGTGACCCTGCCCGGAGGAAGCCCGGGGCCCCCGTCTGGAGCCAGGCCCAGACGGCGGGCTCGTCGGCGAGCGCCTGGTGGCCGGGTTTGCCACGGAGCCCGGCCGGGCACAGCCCGAACAGGCTACGTGGCTCCCATCTCTCCAGCCCATGGGCCCACCACCTGTGGGAGGAACCGCTGGGGTCGGGTGCGCTGCCACATGGGTGGCAGTGAAGGTCAGGGGCCTCGACGGACCAGACCCGGGCAGCAGACGCTGGCTCTGGGGGACGTGGAACGTCACCTCTCTGTGGGGGAAGGAGCCGGAACTGGTGCGGGAGGTGGAGCGCTACCGGTTAGATCTGGTGGGGGCTTACCTCTACGCACGGTCTCGGTTCTGGAACCGTACTCCTGGATAGGGGGTTGGACTCTTTTCTTCTCCGGAGTTGCTCAGGGTGTGCGGCGCCGGGCGGGTGTGGGGATACTAACAAGCCCCCGGCTAAGTGCCGCTACGTTGGAGTTTACCCCGGTGGACGAGAGGGTCGCCTCCCTACGCCTGCGGGTTGTGGGGGGGAAAACTCTGACTGTTGTTTGTGCATATGCACCAAACAGGAGTTCGGAGTATTCAGCCTTCTTGGAGACCTTGAGTGGAGTCCTGCATGGGGCGCCAGTGGGGGACTCCATTGTTCTGCTGGGGGACTTCAACGCGCACGTGGGCAATGATGGAGACACCTGGAGAGGCGTGATTGGGAGGAATGGCCTCCCTGATCTAAACCAGAGTGGTTGTTTGTTGTTGGACTTCTGTGCTAGTCATGGATTGTCTATAACGAACACCATGTTCGAACATAGGGATGCTCATAAGTGTACCTGGTACCAGAGCACCCTAGGCCGAAGGTCAATGATCGATTTTATAATCGTTTCATCTGATCTGAGGCCGTATGTTTTGGACACTCGGGTGAAGAGAGGGGCAGAGCTGTCAACCGATCACCATCTGGTGGTGAGTTGGGTCAGGGGGTGGGGGAAGACTCTGGCCAGACCTGGTAAGCCCAAACGTGTAGTGCGGGTAAATTGGGAACGTCTGGAGGAGGCCCCTGTCCAACGGACTTTCAACTCGCACCTCCGGCGGAGCTTTTCGTGCATCCCTGTGGAGGCTGGGGGCATTGAACCCGAGTGGACAATGTTCAAAGTTTCCATTGCTGAAGCTGCGGCGAGGAGCTGTGGTCTTAGGGTCTTAGGTGCCTCAAGGGGCGGTAACCCACGAACACCATGGTGGACACCGGTGGTCAGGGAAGCCGTCCGACTGAAGAAGGAGTCTTTCCGGGATATGTTATCCCAGAGGACTCCGGAGGCAGTTGCAGGGTACCGAAGGGCCCGAAGGGCTGCAGCCTCTGCCGTGAAAGAGGCAAAGCAGCAGGTGTGGGAGAAGTTTGGAGAAGACATGGAGAAGGACTTTCGGTCGGCACCAAAGTGCTTCTGGAAAACTGTTCGCCATCTCAGGAGGGGGAAGCGTGGAACCATCCAAGCTGTGTACAGTAAGGATGGGACACTGTTGACCTCAACTGAGGAGGTAATAGGGCGGTGGAAGGAGCACTTTGAGGAACTCCTGAATCCGACTAATACGCCCTCTATGTTAGAGGCAGAGCTGGAGGATGACGGGGGATTGTCGTCGATTTCCCAGGCGGAAGCCACTGATGTAGTCAAACAACTCCACAGTGGCAAAGCCCCGGGGATGGATGAGATCCGTCCAGAAATGCTCAAGGCTCTGGGTGTGGAGGGGCTGTCCTGGTTGACACGTCTCTTCAACATTACGTGGAAGTCTGGAACAGTGCCAAAGGAGTGGCAGACTGGGGGGGGTGGTTCCCCTTTTTAAAAAGGGGGACCAGAGGGTGTGTGCCAATTACAGGGGTATCACACTTCTCAGCCTCCCTGGTAAAGTCTACTCCAAGGTGCTGGAAAGGAGGGTTCGGCCGATAGTCGAACCTCGGGTTGAGGAGGAACAATGCGGATTCCGTCCTGGTCGTGGAACAATGGACCAGCTCTTCACTCTCGCAAGGATCCTGGAGGGGGCCTGGGAGTATGCCCAACCAGTCTACATGTGTTTTGTGGATTTGGAGAAGGCGTATGACCGGGTCCCCCGGGAGATACTGTGGGAGGTGCTGCGGGAGTATGGGTTGAGGGGGTCTCTACTCAGGGCCATCCAATCTCTGTATGACCAAAGTGAGAGCTGTGTCCGGGTTCTCGGCAGTAAGTCGGACTCGTTTCAGGTGAGGGTTGGCCTCCGCCAGGGCTGCGCTTTGTCACCAATCCTGTTTGTAATATTTATGGACAGGATATCGAGGCGTAGTCGGGGTGGGGAGGGGTTGCAGTTCGGTGGGCTGGGGATCTCATCGCTGCTCTTTGCAGATGATGTGGTCCTGATGGCATCATCGGCCTGTGACCTTCAGCACTCACTGGATCGGTTCGCAGCCGAGTGTGAAGCGGTTGGGATGAGGATCAGCACCTCTAAATCGGAGGCCATGGTTCTCAGCAGGAAACCGATGGAATGCCTTCTCCGGGTAGGGAATAAGTCCTTACCCCAAGTGATGGAGTTCAAGTACCTTGGGGTTTTGTTCGCGAGTGAGGGGACAATGGAGCGGGAGATTGGTCGGAGAATCGGCGCAGCGGGTGCGGTATTACATTCCATCTATCGCACCGTTGTGACGAAAAGAGAGCTGAGCCAGAAGGCAAAGCTCTCAATCTACCGGTCAGTTTTCGTTCCTACCCTCACCTATGGTCATGAAGGCTGGGTCATGACCGAAAGAACGAGATCCAGGGTACAAGCGGCCAAAATGGGTTTCCTCAGGAGGGTGGCTGGCTTCTCCCTTAGAGATAGGGTGAGGAGCTCAGTCATCCGTGAGGAGCTCGGTGTAGAGCCGCTGCTCCTTTGCGTCAAAAGGAGCCAGTTGAGGTGGTTCGGGCATCTGGTAAGGATGCCCCCTGGGCGCCTCCCTAGGGAGGTGTTCCAGGCACGTCCAGCTGGGAGGAGGCCTCGGGGAAGACCCAGGACTAGGTGGAGGGATTATATCTCCAACCTGGCCTGGGAACGCCTAGGGATCCCCCAGTCGGAGCTGGTTAATGTAGCTCGGGAAAGGGAAGTTTGGGGTCCCTTGCTGGAGCTGCTCCCCCCGCGACCCGACACCGGATAAGCGGACGAAGATGGATGGAATGGATGGATGGATGGTTGCTCTTTTGTCTCGCGAGATCTGGCAAGACTGTCGGTCACAATTGAATAGGAACTGGCACAACAGAGCTAGTGCAGGAATGCGTTTCGATCTTGGAAATCCAAACAGCATTTTACAATAAAGTAAGAACAGGAAGAACGAAATATAACTGTGCAGTGCAACCTCTTCTTGCCAGCAACCAACTCCTTTTAGCGTCCAAATCACTCCAACTCCAACCTGAAGAATCATCTTAAAGTAATTTTCTTTTTTTTTTTATTAGCCAGCAGTAGTAGTCTGCTGTAATTTTACTGGTCACCTTGCTATTTTATAGTTGACGTGCAACTGTACATTCTCCTATGTGCTGATTTCCTAGCTCCAGAGCAGTTGACAGACTTACTAGCTAACGCTAGCTAAAATTAGCTCGTGGTAGCTTAGACTGAGGTTAGATTTTTGTAGTATGCAGGTCGGGACTACAAATACAAAGATCTATCTGCTTGTTCAGGTACACATTCAGCCAGTTGGAACAGAAGAACACACCAGAGTAGGCCTGTTTAGTAAGCTGTATGTGATGGCCGCATTCCTACACTTATAAAATGCAATTCAATACGTTACAAATTACATTTGAAGTATCCTTCCCAACACTGTCCAGGAATTCACATTATGGACACTGATGACTATACCATAATTTAGCACATTGACCAAACACGGTCCATGTACAGGTTTCCATCTTCTTATGCTAAAACTCAAATGCTCAACTGAACCACTGTTCCATGTATTCTAACCTCTGTGTCTGTCTATCTGTTTCCTAACTATTCCTACAGTATGCGATGTGCTTGTTTTATGTGGTTTAAATGCAGTGTCATCCATCAAGTTATCATAAATGCCCTTCCTGTGTTGGTGTTGACACACAGTGAGAAAACAGCTTAATAAACGATCCACATGCCTGGTTGGAAGCCATGAGTTTACAAAGCCTTAAATAACACAGCTGGCCACTGGATGATTTCAGTCCACATATCTGTGGACACAGGCTTGGCTTAGAGCAGTTTTTGGACTGGAAACTGGTCTGGAAATGCACTGAATTTATGTGTTCTTACTGTTTATTTGCTTGGCATAGCCCAAACTGAAACTGACCTCACTTTCCAGGCTCCAGATTTGACCAGAGATGTTTCTCCAACTCACTTGGGCTTGTTTGCTGACCCAGTCCTCTACCACACTCAGCACGTGTTTATTATTGACATGGAATGTGTGACTCCTGTCTGTTTGTGGATCTAAAACTGGTTAATAATGATGAAGAATGTAATTTGAAGTGGGGAAGAATATAGTATATTTGGCAAGCCGTGGGCTACATGTGTGTTTGTTTGAGTGAAGTATTCAGCGCTGTCTTGCAAATCCACACCAGGACATTAGTTGCTGGGCAGGGTTTCAAACCCTTAACCACTCCACATTGCTACACATAAATATGAGCCTTTATGACATGAAGCCATTTGCAGCCTTCCTCTGGAAACACTTTGTCAGAACCCCGAAGAGGCCGAGGAAAAAGACAACATTTGTTGTCAATTTAGCTCTGCTCTTAGATCAAAAGCAGCCTGGTGGATTTATGGCACCACAGCACAGGCAGCCATCTGCTGGAGGTATGTTGACTAGTGAGCAGGCTTGCACTGCCAAAGCTTCTTATTTCACATGTCTGAGCTGTGCATTGAGATACGTGTCCTCTGTGCTGACTAACCCAGCTGCCTCATCCAGTCTGATGTGTCATCTGGGAGACTCATTCAGTGCTGCGCTCTGTTTCTGTACTTTTGTGAATCAGACAAACTATGCAGGTTACATTATGGTTTATGATTTATAGTGATAATGATTTAAAGCAGAGATCTTCAACAGGGGCTCCAGGACCCCTAGTGCGTCCTCAGAGTTACTACGGGGGGGCTCCAAATTGTTAATTTTTGAAACATGAATCCAACATATTATTACCAAATGTAAATCCCCACTGATGATATGCTTACTGGCCTATAGGTAAGGTATTCACTAAGATAGCAATCCAAAGATAAAGTTAATCCTAAGGATTCACTGTGGCACATGTATGTTTAACCCCCAAACCTGCCAGCGGGTTAGAAAAAGCATGTTTTTTTAAAAGATTGCCAAAGAAAAAATACTTACCCTAAAAAGAAGCTGAAAAAAACTAATTGTTCGTCGGATTGTTAGTTCGTCCTAACAGTCCCTGAATGCGCCTCGTTGAAACCGCCATTATGTAAAAAAAACACTGTGGATACAAATCCTCATATAGAACATGTCAGATATAAAAAAAATTGAATAAATCAACCATTTGCATGATCAAGGAGCTGTAAAATGCATATAATTCTACAGCTTCTGTGTGCCATGCACAGCCACGTGATGAAAATTCATCCAAACTGACCCACCCTGGCCTGTGAGAGCTGCGTAGGTTCCAACAATGACAGTGCACTGCTACTTAAGGCAAATAAACAAATAACCGACCTTAAAGAAGACATCCAACAGCTGTCCGAGGAACTTCGGAAAAAGGACTCTTTACTGTCTAGTTACATGGACCTGGCCTGCGGACAGTCCCAAAGCTGGCTTCACTCGACTCAGTCCTGCAGGACACCATGATGTGGGACCCTGTCGCTTGTCAGCGGCCCTCCTCCTGCTCTACCCCTCACCATGGGTCAACTTGGGTGGACGTGGCAGTCCGCAGCCGCAAGAGGGGTTTTGATGGGACTGCCTCTGCACCTCTCCTGACCCTTTCCAACCTCTATGCTGCCTTAGCTGGTGAAAATCCGATCCACCCGGTCGGTGCCTCTGCGCCTCCCCTGCGCCTCCCCTGCGACTGGACCATGTTGCATGCACAATGCTTATTAACCCCTCAGCTCACCCTCGCCGAACGCCAACGGTGCCCAGGTTGCTGAAAGTGGAAAGTCCATTAAGCTTTCCTCCTGGACCTCGACCTCCTTCGCCCGGATTCTTAAAAGAAACACTCTGGTGGGCTTCCTCGACTGGACCCGGCAGGGAATAGACCTTTTTCACGGCAGACATGTTGACGTGTCATAGTAGGAAAAGCACAGGTGTATTCAAAACCATTAATGATGGCTACATTCCACTTAGGAGAGGCCCTGGTAATGTTCATGCTGACTCACTGAAATAGCTTACTGGGACACTTAATGGAATTGAGCCATCGTTAAGGTTATCAATTTTAGCTGTGCTTTTCCTACTATGACAAGTCAAAATGTCTGCTGTGAAAAAGGTCCATGGACATGTCAACATGTCTGCCGTGAAAAATGTTTATCCTCCACCCAGGACCGATGCCGCTGGCTCACAAAACTCTCCTGTCCGGTCATACAATGTAATCCGTACACCTTCCTGCCATGAGTCCTCCCTCGTTCACTTTTTTCGGCCCCTCTTCGCCCCCACAACTCTAATAGTGGGTGGTAGCATCCTCATTTTACGATGGTGTCCACCCAAACAAGCTGGGCAGCTTGATGCTAGCGGCTAACATACAGCACACAGTACAGTCTTCTCCATGTAATTGAGACACACACACCCCCTCCGCATAGTCTTCTTCCCTGCCTAGTATGATTGCTCACAATCCAATTTCCATCACTAGCTCCACCTACTGGTCTCGTCAAGCTGATACCCCCCAGAGTCCCTATACAATAACCTGTTTCCACTCCAAGCAGAATGGGTCTTCATTTTCCAAACCCTATAATTTGACACCAGTCTCTTGTACAAATGCTGGCCTGATTAAATCTCCTGTTTTAGTAATTTTACCTGTTAAATATCCCATCCCTATGGTTGCTACCAGTGTTGGGAACGTTACTTTAAAAAAGTAATTAGTTATAGTTACTCACTACTTGTTCCAAAAAGTAACTGAGTTAGTAACTAAATTACTCTATAATAAAAGTAACTCGTTACCAGGGAAAGTAACTATTTGCGTTACTGTTAAAAAAAAGTTGCTCCGTATAAACTTATGATGCGGTGTTTTGGCCACTAGCTTTGTAGATGCGTGTGGTTGTGAGATGCTTCATTAAATTAGAGTTGCTTACAACGGATGTCGACAAAGTCTTCGTTCCTGGACATAATGTACAGATTACATGCACGTTCTTGCCTTTGACCACAATGAATTTGAAGTAGTGCTTATATCTCCACCTTGAAAACGCCAACTTTTCATCGAATTGCTCCTGACTCGCCATCTCTGCTGCTTCATCGAATCTCTGTTTAGCTTGCGTGTGTGCTGCCGTGTGTGTAAAAACACTGGCTCTGATTGGCTACCATGAAACATGACTCTGCCTTAGCCAATCATAATCGCTTACCTCGTTATTAACCCACCTCCTCACTAGCTGCGAGCCAGGGGTGCGTTCGGATTACACAGTTTATTCAATCAGTGCATAGTAACGCGCCGCATTTAACGTCCAGTAACGTTAACGGCGTTGTAACGACGGGAAAAGTAATTAGTTAGATTACCCCGTTACTGAAAAAATAACGTCGTTACCTAACGCCGTTCTTTTAAACAGCGTTATTCCAAACACTGGTTGCTACAAATAGGCAGCCCTCTTAGGTGATATCCCACATTGTAGGCGTAGCAGATGCCTGCGCCCCTTGGCTGAGTTCACCACATCTGTTGCGCCCAAACCAGACAATAAGGATTTAACTCTTCGCTTAGCCCTGATTTAATGTCAGGTCTTTAGCCAGAAAAACATTTGTGCTTAATGACTTTTTTTTACATCACATGAATTGGATTTCATGTTCTTGACTGAGACCTGGCTTCATGTTGGTGAGTTCACTCCCTTTTCTGACCTTCTCCCTCCCAACTGTACTTTAGCTCTCCTCGGACCACTGGCAAAGATGGAGGGCTTGCCACGGTATTTAAATCCATCTTCCAGTGTCGACTATAGGCATCTGTCACCTATTCTAGGTTTGAGCTGCAGCTTTTTGAGCTAAATGCCTCGCCTCTGATGCTGTTTGCAGTTGTACACTGAAATCCAACAAGGACTTCATGCAAGTGTTTGCTGATTTTATAGCGGGTATCATGTTAAAGTATGACTGTGATTTTAATGTACACATATGTTGTAAGGACAAACCTATTTTTAAAGACTTTTTGAATCTTATTTATTCCTTTAACCTCACCCAGTGGGTGTCTGGCTCGACCCACGGAAAGGGGCATACATTAGACCTTGTGCTGTCCCATGGCTTGTGTGTTCCTATCAATGAAATCTGTGACACTTTGTTTTATTTACAAGTACAATCCCATGCTCTGTGGTCAAGTCTTCTGCATGCCACCGTTGTGTAATTAACTGTGAAACTCCGGCGTGGTTCTCTACCGTTTTTAAAGGTTCTGTGCTTCATAATCTAGACAATGCTGATGCCGCCAGTGCTGATGAGATTATTACTCTTTTTAATTTAACTTCCACAAGCATTTTAGACTCTGTTGCTCCCCTGACGACGAAAACCCACAAAAGCACTTTCGAACCTTGGCTAAGTGACTATACCCGTGCTCTCAGACGAGTATGTCGGCAAACTGAGAGAAGGTGGAAAAAGGACAAACTAGAAATGTCATATGAAATTCTACAGCACAGTCTGCAAAAACTGAGTACATTTCTAACCTGGTTTCTCCTAACTGCCACAGGCCTCAGGTTCTTTTCAAAATTTGTAACACTCTTATAAACCCCTGTGACTCTGCCCCTATCATTCCCACATAAGACCTCTGTGATTCCTTTCTTAAATTCTTTGCTGAAAACATTTCTGTCCTTCGATCTTCTGTGATGACATCATTTGACCCCTCTGTTCCTTCAATGTGCCTTGCGGCAGGGGCGTAGGCAGAAATAGTATTTTGGGCGGGCCAGTACAAAAGTGGGTGGGCCATTATCTAAAAGACGAAGTAGCAAAAAGAACTAACTTAACTTACATTTTACCTTCCAACATACTGCATTACAACGGCAATAAAAGTACTGTCTACAACATGCTCAACCAACAAAGCTCCGTCTAAAAAGTTTGTACACAACAATATAGACAAAAACCTGTAGATTGTAACCTATTGAGACTAAAATATACAGTATTTGCACCGGCAGAAACAGCAGCATTGGCTCTGCACAGCACTGTTATAAAATTAACCCTTTTATTGCACAAAGTGGCAACTAAACATGAACCCAAACAGCAGAGAAGGCGTTTACATACTGCAGGACATAGAATGGCCCACATCAGACAGAAATCACACATGTAACAATGCAACAGCCTTGTTGCTTCAGGACTATGGTCAGATCATGAGCAGCAAATGGCTACCAGCAGTAAAAGAAAATCAAAGAATTAAAACTTCCAGCCAAGCATTGTTTAGCTAAATTATGAAAGATATAATGAAAAGTGGCCAGCCAGGTGCCAAATCTTAGACAGTGTATTAAGTCCACGGCAGTGACAGGATCAAAGAAAACTCAAAACTACGTCACTCACAGAGAAGTTATCTTCTTATTTAATGTGGGCAAAACACAAACGCGTTTCAGCTAGAAGCCATCATCAGTATTCACCATTTCTTACTAAAATAGGAAGGTTACTAGGTTAGCTAGGTTACTTAATTAATAACACAAGAAGCGTGAAAGACGTTTGACTTAATGTTACCTGTGTGAGGACCTCCTCTCTGGCTGATGGGCCGTCAGCTCCGCTGGGGAAATGTCTGCACATGCTGCAGAAAAGCTCGTCCTTATTTACACTGGATTCCATCCAAGAAAAGTGTCCATACCACTTTAAAGAGAAGCCATTGTTGTCGCGGTAACTTTTAACAGTGCATTGCTTAACACATCCGTGGTAGCTAGCTACGTTGTCTAAACAGCCAGCTAGCTAACGTTAGCTGATGAAGGCAGCCCGGAGAGTCTGCCTGTTGTTACCATAGCAACCAACTACGTTCCGAAGGCGTTTGATCTAATTGTTTGATTGTTTGGTTTAAACAGTTTTGTTTTAATCAGAAGAAAATACACATTAAACACGTACAACTAGCTAGTCCTGTTATTATTTCTTTTTTTTGCATACATTTGAATATTTTTCATAACAAAACGTATTTTGATCAAACTTGGCTGGACGGGACAGTGAGTAAAGTGGGCGGGCCAGTGCCGCCCTGGCCCATTACTGCCTACGCCCCTGCCTTGCGGTCCTGGACAAGTGAGCCCATTTCAATCACCTCCCTGTCTGAGGTGGTCCACCATCTGCAGCCCACAAATTGACAAAAATATTTATTAATTTAATGATTAAATAAGGTAGTGTCTCCAAACATACCTCAATTATAACTTGTCTCCTGCTAGTTGTACGTAATTTAATTTGTACGTTAAATTAATAAATATTTTTGTTGTATCTCTTTTCGGTGTTGTAATTTGTAGACGTCCCTAAGCACTCGTCTTACTGCCGGTCGCAGCAGAGAGCAGAAGCCAGCAGGCAAGTGTTATTTAAATAAACTCATGGTGTACTTACAAACTTTCCAATCCATCATTGTATGAGTACATAACCTATTTGTACTAGTGTAGAAGTTTGGTATCATTTTGGGCATTATTAGTGGGGTAATGTACAAGATACACTCTTGGATCCATTAGCGCCTAAGCTATTCAGCTGATAACGCTAACTCTCCCAATATTCGACCCAGGTGAAAAAAGCTTCTGGGGGGTTGTTTTGCTTGAGGTCGTGGTGCAAAGGACCCTAGGGTGAAATTAATCCGAACCATCACTTTAAGCCTATGTTTAATGTGTTTGTCAGTTTGGTTTGAAATGTGCTGGGGACAGACGCATTTGGAAGTACATTTCCAGAAGTGCTGGGTACAATGACTCATTCATTTTTTTTTTTCTCTTTCGCGCAGGTCATGTCTGAAAGACGCTGTCCTGTAGCTTACTAATGAATAAAAACGTGGTTTAATGTACGTAAACAATGTAAACAACCAAATTTCTCTCTCATATTGCTCCTCCTAACCACTGAAAACTGTCAAAAAATCAAACCCAAAGTCCAATTATTATGGATATTATCTGACGCGTTTCTGCTTCACATTTTCAGCAGGGCAGCGGAGCGGCTATGGGTTGACTCCCCACGGTTCTCGTAGGCTTTATAAAGTCATAACGTGACAAAGCTTAACGTGGTTTAATGTGCCTAACAACGATCACTCATCACCACATTTCTGGTTAGATTTTTTGACAGTTTTCAGTGGTTATGAGGAGCAATATGAGAGAGAAATTTGGTAATCATTGATCATTGTTTAGGTACAAGCTTTTTCCTCACCATAGGCGCCAATGAAAAGAAAATGTTAATGGGAGATAACTTATAATCATTGGATTTCGGTTTAGTTCTTTTGACAGGCTTAAGTGTTCATTACAAGATATGGCCATGATAAATTTGGTGATCATTGATCGTTGTTGATGTACATTAAACCACGTTAAGCTTTTTCAAGTTAAGCAGAATGTCCTGACAGGCAGTGTTGTGAACAGAGATGCGTGCAGCCAGCGCAGCAGCAGAGCAGCTGTGTCTGTGCCTGCCCTGTAGGGATAGAGATTGTTGTGGATTTTTTGGCATCTGTCACTCAAGAATTATATGTGTTATGGACTTCTTCTTTTTTTTAACTAAATTGAGCTTGAGGTTTTCAAAAAAAGTGGTGGGTACAAAATGACTCATGACGAAATCTGGTAGGTATGCGTACCCACCGTCCCCACCGAAATCGACGCCTATGGCATTCTTGGTACATGGAGGCTTCATGTGAATGTTTAAAAGGGCCAGCACTCGGATATCAGCGGACCTCAAGCTGAGACAGAGCCAGGAGCCCATGTTCATTTCAATCAGGCCTGTAATCACACACAAGTAGAAGCGCAGAACAATGCATCCAAAATTAAATTGTAGCCTGTCAGAAGTTCACCAAGAGCCAAGATACTGCACTTCATCACTGACATTTTGTTCTTTCTTGTATTTAGGCTCATTCAAGATGCGCGCACACACACACACACACACACACACACACACACACACGTCATCTGTGGTGCATGCATTGTTTCACATGTTTGCACTTAAGGCCTCTGTGCTTTCCCTTCTCCTGGGGCACGTCTACGGTTTCCTGGTTGAATGACATGTTTGCTAGGAAAGGTGTGAAACAGTGGGCAACAGTTTTGAGATATGTTTGCTCTCGTTTGGTGGGTGTGTCTCTTGTGTATTGGCTGTGTCACAGGTGATACCCAATCAGCAGAGATGTGCATGTAAACTAATAATAAAAAGGCACACAACAGGATGTTCAACACCCACCCGTTTCACTTTAAAAAAACGTGTTGCTACATTTTGTCGGAGCTGAACGTGGCCCTGGCTTCTGTGCCATCTGTCGGCCATTTTGTCTGATTCCAGCCAATTGTACCCACACCCCTCTGGACTTTACCTGTTTGTCACAGTCCCACCTGAGGCCTGTACTACGAAGCAAGATGCCCTGGATTTATTTAAGTTACCCGGCTTCACCTAACCTAACAACCTCAGTCCCGCATAAGCTGTGTCACGATGGTGGTTAACAACTAGTTCAATCAACCCAGGTTTTTCCAATCTAGACGTTCACATAAAAGAGGCGGTGTTTGCACAGCACAACAAATCACAAACATCTATCAGAGCCACATATTTTACATAAGAAGAGCAAACTATAATTCTACATAAATATGAAGAATACAGACATGATTTTACAGGCAAAACACAATGCAGTCACTGCTTCCTAAAACAGGAAGGAAAGCTGGCAAAAAATAGCTGACACTGTGAATGCATAAATCACAACGCTTATCAATATCACTTCAGTCAGGCACAAGATCTTACCATAATTACACTTGTGCTTTCTATAAACTGTTGTTGCTTTAGCCTCTTATTTCAGTTGCAACACTAGCAGTAGTAAGCGATCGTGAGAGCAAATACAAAATATAAAAACATAATTCAAACCGATGTGCACATTGGTAACACATGGCTCAAGAAGCCGACAAACAGCCTTACGTAATTCCCTCCACTGAAAATCTATATATTTCATAACAATACCCATCAGGGAATGTTAACGGGGTTGTCTGTCTCTAAATGTTTTAACTTGATCTCTAATCTCCAACATAACCTGCTCCCGAGCAGGTTCGGTGTTCAGCATAAATTACCACGGCGATTTAACCCGGTAACAAGTGATCCACTATCGTGATAACCTGAAGTTCTTGCTTCGTAGTATAGTCCTCAGGTCAGCCTTTGGCATTTTCAACCAAAAACAACAGGCCTAAGTGCTGGGCCCAGTTTTTCAAAAGTAATCCAGTGGGATTTCGGATCAAGGATTGGATCAAATCTTTTAAATTGTTTTTCAAAAAGCAAAAGAGGGATTCGAACTAAGATCACATCATGTAATCCGATCTTACATTTGATCTGGATCAAACCTGCCCTTTGGGTTTTTCAAAACTTTGAACTTGGTTTGGGATCTATTTGATCCATAAAAACAGGATTGTCTTGATCCCATCAGAAGGGGGGATTCAGTTGTGATTTTTCGATGCAGAGTTTTTTTTTTTAAGTGAATGATCACAAAATCAGTGTTTACTGATGATATATACATTTCTTCATATTTGAAGCATATATGAAGCATGTCACATCTAATGATTTTTGACTATTGGATAGTATTGTTTTTGTTTTGATATTTAACATTATAACAAAATAAACAGAATGTTTCTGTTTATCAGTGTTTCTGTTTCTCAAAATTAAAACAAACATTTTGCCTACCTGTTGTTCTTTGCTAAACCAGGAGGCTAGACTGTTGGTTCCATTTAAGTAGTGCCCTTTATATAGAGAGTGTGGCCAACTCAAATCATGGGCGCCATATTGGATACCAACGTCAGATGACTCTACAGTGTAACCCTATGGGGCGAATATGCTATCTTAAAATAAATCGCTTATTTTCACCATAAACAGGCATATACATGTTATTATCAACGTTTGTCAATATGTAAAAGGCTCTTACGGAAATATTCCAGTGTATATTTACCTTTTATAAATGGGCCTAAAAAAAATGCCCATTGTAGTGAGTGACCACGTCGCCTAATAAGTCTCTGAGCAGTGTTTACCTTTCTAAAGTCCGCTAGCATACAGGCTAACTATAGCTAGCTTTGTGTGTATGTAACAAAAACCCACCCATCTCAGAGGAGCGAAGCTCAATATTTCATTCAATAAAATTGTACAAAAGGAGCACTAACGCCACAGGTAATATCCCACACAGCAAAAGGACTCCGCGGCGCCGCGGAGGTATTGCGGCTTCCGGAACGGATCTGCGAAGCGGACCCGTACCGGCGTCCACTTGCGCGCAGTGACGGATCCGCAACAAAGGCGGATCGCGGACCTGCCGCGGCTACGCGCTGCATCTGCTCCGCATCCGCGATTATAACCTTACCTCCGTGGCGGGTCCGTTTTCCAAATTGATACATACATCCGCCGCGGACCCGTAATGGACTCATAAAATACCTGGTTCATCTGGCCCGGGTCCGTTTTGGACCCATCTTTCTCATTTTCAAAATCCCCTCTGTTCTTGCTGTAGGATAAAATAGGATAAACTAAACCATAGGATAAAATTATGACTAGGCCTAGTCTAGGCTACTACAGCAATATAGGCCTAATCTTAAATCTGCATTGCCTTGTATTTTTAACCTAACAATATTGTCAATAGGCCTAACAGAAAAGGTTCAAGTCAAGACATCAATTTACTGTACATAAGTAATCACTACTCAATGGAAATATAAAATTGTCATTTACATTTATGGAAAGTTATAAGTTATAGCCTCCTATTCTGTTTTTGTTAAGTAGCCTACGTTGGCTAAGCTACTTTACATTCATTTTGAGGTCGAAACCTAATTTAGTGCTTTAAAGGCCTAGGTCGGTGCAGACATAAAATATTTTATCCATTAGGCTACAACTTCAATGAAATGCACAGCTAAAATATCAGAAAATTAATAACTGGTCAACGACAAGAAGTTCAATAAAAATATTGTTTATTGCTTATTTATCCTATTACTCCGTTTGTGTGGCTTGAGGCGGGACACGTCTCCTCGTTGCCCGATCCGCTGCCAGGTTGAACCACCTGATTGCGTGCTTGGTGACCTCTGCGTCCGTGGCTGACCTTGTCACTGTGTTTTTCCTCACAGCACCTGTAATCAAACAGACAGATATGTTTATGGTATGTGGCATCCAAAGCCAAGTATGCTTACACACTATAATATATGAGATAGGTAGGTATTAAGGAGATTAAATTAAAAAAGAAACATGACTATACATTATTATAAAGTTATAAACAGGGTTGTGGTGGTTAAAATAAGAGGTGGGTAAACTATGAATTTGTGATCAGGGTAAGGTTTGCCGTGCCTTTCGCTATCTGATGTTTATAAAAGACATCCAAAATGTTCAAGTGGTATTAAATGGTTATTTGATCAGAGCACATATTCTATGTGGATAAATCAGTGTGGTTGTGTAATGTTTTAAGTTTGGTAGGGTCCTACATAGATTCTATTTGGAGGTAAACTCTTAACAGGTGAATAAACTCTATTTCTGACATTTGAGCGGTGGGTAAACTCCATTTACTTGCGTTTAGTCTCCACTACAGCCTTGGTTAACATTACATTACGTCAGTTAGCAGATGCTTTTATCCAAAGCAACTTAACATTCAAGCTATATGTTGCAGCAGAGACCTTTGTGTTAGATTAACCATTCCAAAAGCAACACGAAATTAAAATACAACTCACATGGTTTTTACAACCCACACAAAACTGCATTCCATCAGTGTTTATTATAATTATTATTATTATTATGGAGAGCCAAGACAAATGTACACGAGCGAAGCTATCACAACCACCAGGCAGCTAATACATTTGCGTGTGTTTATTTCGATAACATGATAGGCCTGTTGCCCACACCTGGGGTGTGTTTCTCTTGACATGACAATCCACTGTGATTCCAATCCCCAAACTTCGACCGTAGTTGCGCTCTTTCGCTCTTACGCACAAATGCAGGTATGCTACTGTCTTGCCCAAGATTGTGCCGGAAGTTGGCATCTCCACTTTCTAGAACCGCACCAATGGTCAACGCTGTTTACAGTGCCAGCGACAAACTGAAGGAATCAAAAGGAGGGAGTCTCACAGCAGAGGGGATCCCACAGCAATTTCAAAGATTTACTACATGTCAGAAAGGTAGGATTTTTATTATTATCATTATTGCACTGCCCTTTTAGTTAACAGGAATATTTTTAGTAGCCTATCTCCCCTACTAAATAAGTGATTGTGTCAGGTTTTCACAGATGCGCTAACTATTGCATTGTGTTAAACATAACATCAGGCATAGGCCTTCCTGATTGAAAATGTGCGTATGCAAAGTAGCCATCAGCTGCTCAGGGAGTCATTTCAAGTTAAAAAAAACATCAAACTCAAAAAAAAAGTCTGCTATAGTAGCCAGTCTAAAAAAGGCTACATGGTCATATTGACAGATGGTTGTTACAATTTTTAAGGCTGCCCCAACATTTACAAACTATTGACTTTGAACATATTTAATATTACTTTGAATTATATACTTACTGAAAAGCAAGATCTTCGTTGCCATCCTACTGAAGGACTTTTTGTTATTAACACCCTTCCAGTTGATCTGATGAGATACCTCATCTGTGAAGAGCCTGGGAAGGATGTTCCAGGTCACCCTCTTCACATCCTGACCTCCAATGGTGGCCAAAGAAGAAATCTAAAGGCAAAGACATCTTGTTTTAAATAGACAGCAAGGTAAACATTTCTAAGCTTAAGTTGAATTTAAAGGTGCCTTTAAAATGTTTTAGTTCCTGTTGAAAGTGTCCAGAAGTGTAGAAAGACAGAAAACTTCTATTCTAAAAATCCTGTTCTCTTGGATTATTTTTTGTCACAACATGCACTTGGCTCACACCCTCATGAACCTGTGCCACCTTT
This sequence comes from Perca schrenkii, assembly GCA_025617405.1. Classification (NCBI taxonomy): domain Eukaryota; kingdom Metazoa; phylum Chordata; class Actinopteri; order Perciformes; family Percidae; genus Perca; species Perca schrenkii. Next base: position 33,798,904 of record CM046790.1, read on the forward strand.
ACACACAATGTCAAACGAGGGAGATTGTCACTCACTGACAGAATCTTACCACTGGGAAAAGGCGGATCAGGACAGGCTTGTTCAATAGAATATTTGCAATAATCATGGACAATCAATAAACCAAATGGCACGATTCATATTAAGTAAGAAAACTCACTACTCTCTGTCGAACTGGGCCATTTGACGGTTCCTTTAAAAACATTTCAAATGCCTCCACTGCCTCCAACTGTTCCAGGGGAAACTGGGTATTGTCCGGCATCTCAACATCTGGCCCTGGGGTGCTGTTCAGCCTGCTGCTGAGGTAGTTCACCTTTGCCACAAGCTGGTCTTGTTGCTGTTTAATTGTCTCCAGCAGGCTAAGGATGTGGACCTCAGCCGCTGTTGACACACATGAAATATAGCTAAAATGTAGTGTATAAAATATATCACATTTCAGTGTTTATCCTCATTACTCATAATACTGACCTTAGTTATTGACAATAGTTAATGACAAAGGTTATTTGTGACCTGAGCATTTGTCAGTTATTGCTCACCAGAGCAAGGAATGGTATCCGTCATTCTTCCCCCTCGCCATGTTGGTCTGTAGGCCAGGCTTGAAGAGGGCTCCTCTGTTTGCCGCATGTTGAGGGCTGGTGTGGTGGGTGGAGGGAGTTGAGGAGGGACTGCCGTTCCTGGCCCATAGTGAGTTGGGCGGTGCGCGAGAGGGGGAAAAACGGTAGTCATCTGTTAACCATGACTAATAATACACTTTGGGGCCTTCCAATTCACTTATATTTCAGAAATCAGTTCCTACCTTGAGTAACTCTCCTCATGTTAAACGCAGGTGCAGGGAGTTGAGGTGGTGAAGGGTGTTGCGGTCCGGCCCTATGGTCAGGTGCTAAGGGAGAGAAATTGCTATTAAATGGTTGTGATCTGTTAACCAATGGTATGCTGCGAGCTACAGGGCCAAACAATGGCAAACAAAAAATCTCTGATCATGGGGAACGTTAATTTGTATGTTTCAACATTTTGGTATGAACTACCTATTTTAACCCCATGAATGGATTGACATTGAAAAACAATGTGTTTCAATGCAATTTTATGATGATGAATGATGAATTTAATATTGCATCCTGGATGCTGAGACTTTTCAGGCAATATTGCATGAATGCAGATGTTTTTAACTGACAAAATATTTGACTGAGATTTTGATCTTTTGAAATTTACAATTTCATTAGAGTATGCAGAAAATCTGATATGGTAATGCAGATGCAATCTGTTGATTTGAAACAGACTGATCATTGCTGTGTTAATCTAGATGGGGTCACTTTACCTAGACAGTTTCCTCCAGGTTGAGGAGTAGTGACTCTGCTGCCTGGCACTCGGCGAGATGGTGGAGCTGGAGGAATGGATACAAGGAGAGGGGAATATCTTTAGCACTAACAATGTAAACCATATCTATATTATTAATTTTATGATTTTGTTATTTTGATGTTAAGAGATTATTCCTTACTCTGCCAGTGTAATTGGTTTGGGCTTGAGGCTTCAACTGATACACCAGCCGAGTTGGAAGGTTGTGGCGACCTCAGAGAAGCTAAGTCACAATTTTCTTGCTCTTCTTCACTCTCATCAGAGTCCGCAAAACGATGGCTGTTAAGTAACCTTAAGTTAAGTATCATTTTGGTCATTGCAATCCCAAAATTGCCAAATATACATATAATACATATAGTATTTTTGAATGCTACAGGAAATAACCTTCCTATTACTGTAGAAACATAACAAAAACAAGACCGAACACACTTACATTGGCTTCCTGACTCGTTTCTCTGGCAGCTCACCCTCCTGCTCTGCCTCAGACTGTAGCTCAGAGGTGTTGCAGCCGGTCTGATATTGATTCATTAGCCTGATGGCGTCTTTGTAGTTGTCTAAAACTGAATATGTTAAAATGAACATGAGTTTCAAATTAGCTGTAGAGTTGCACAAAATATTATTATTGATGATGATGATTATAATTGTTAGTATCATTATTATTATTATCATCATCTTTATTTAACCAGGTTGGAGAACACAATGCAAGGCAAAGACAATTTCATGTGCATTTTCAGAAAATAGAAAGAATAGGTTATTCCAAGCAGAAGGAGAAGCAAACACACTAGATGCATATAATCCAAGGGAAACTGCGATACCATGCCAACCTTAACGTTTTTAAATGGATGCGGACCCTCGTGGTGGTGTAGTTCATCAACCATCAGGTTGAATGAGATGTCAGTTCTCTGGGGTGCTCTGGTCCAGGGAAAGTCATACGCCGGTTCTGGTATTGCCCTGGGTGTAGGCACTTATCACACCCATGGTAAGCATTATGGGCCTTTGTTTTTTTTCACAAAGGCCCGTGCAGAGGCATCACAGACTACCGTGTGAAGCTCAATTTTAAGGTTCTTATCTCCAAAGCAAAACCCAGCCTCTAGCTCCTTTAGTTCACTGACAAAATCAGATAGGAACTCTGTGGCCAAACTAGGTTTTTTTGGTCCACAGTACGCCCCAATGACCACAGGTTCCTTCATGGGGATGGTAACCAGTAAGCCCAGGATGGGCCACAGCTGGACAGTGGAACTTTTAAATAAAGGTAGACCATCTATATTAATCTGCAGCCCCAATGTCATGCCCTCTGCCAGTGTTTTGGCATATTTGCTTATAGTGGCCTTGAAGGAGGAAAGGATGCCAAAGTGATGGTAGTTTCCCCCAACCTTCTCCTGAATAGCATAATGCGCCTTCGTCTTGAGAAGGGTCCTACCATCCTTTGGCAGATTGGGATGGGTTATATGGAGTATACTCAACAGTGCAGTCAGGGCAACAATGGAAATGCCAAAACTCACTGCCCAGTTGGCAATGTTATCAGAAAGTGATGTTACGGCATCATCATTTTCAGAATCCGAACCTGATGTCCCATCCCCATCACAATACACATCATCAAAATCTGCCTCCAATTCAATCCATGTCATCTTCAGTAACAACTTGCACCTCTGGCATTGCATGTGCAGCTGAAGAGGGTGGGGCAGTTTCCTCAGAAAGAATTCTGTCATCTGCCCCTATTCCTGTCATGTCAATGTCAGTCAAGTCTGTTCTAATTTGATGAAGCCTTTTTTGAACGTCTACACGTGTCCTTCGTCTTAAGATTGATAAGAAGACAGGCCCAGTCTTTCTATTCATTTTTGTTCTAAAAGAGACATTTCAGAAAGACAGGTTGATCAGGTGTGTAAAAGTTATCATTATTAATGTTGTATTTAAATAAATACATTATTGAATGGTGGTGTTGTCTGTTTCATTGCTACAAACTAGACAAGAACAGAAAAATAGAGCAGCATTGAAAATGTGGGATGCACTTCTGAATTCGGCCCCATATAGACCTAGATTTACATTGAAAATGAATGTGTTTCAAAAAAATCTCAATCCAGGTGGGACGTGTTTTCCGTGGCCTATCTGCTTGGCCTTGACATTTCCTTTGTTTGTTTGTTTGAAAATAATTTGATTAAGTTGGTATTCATTTAACAGTAAAAACTGTATCTATAAAAAAAAATGGTTTTCATGTCATAGGAAGACCTAATATTTGTTTGATGTATAACAGGCCTTGTGATTTGAAACATTGGATTTGGAACATTATGTCATGAGAAACTAGTATTATTTTGACCTTTAATTCAAACCTGTCAGATGACCTACAATAGCCTACACTTTTAATGATGTGCACAATTGTGTGGTTATTTTTTTGGTTAATGTTTTGTTCTCTTCACTTGGTAACACAAGTTGAAGGAAGGCTTATATAAAAGCCATTGGCTGTTGTTGACGTAGGACATAGAAAATGTGTTAGTGATATTTGATATTTTTCATCATGCATTTAATCATGCATTGACATTGGAACACACACCAAAATATGCGGGGCTTGCATGATTTCATAATCCCTGCATTTTCGTTTCAAAAAAGTCACATATATCTTAGCAGAAATTAAAAAATGTTGCGTTTACTTCACACAACAGCAGCCATTTTCCCCGGTTGCCATGGGAACGTTATGAAGTGACGTAATTACACAACGAAAAGCGTTGGGGTAACACTTTTTTTCTCTTTTTCCTCAAACCGCAGTTTTTGTAAGTTCTCGCAATTTCATCGCATAAAATTGCATAAATATCCGCAACAATCACAAAAAACTCAGCATTTTTCTGGAAGGACTGTCTACTGAACTCAAGCCAACTGTCATCCGCTCTCTCTCACCTTTAGGGTGAGCAACTGGAACAGTGACAGGACGTCATAACTCGCGAAGTCATGGCAACGAAATAAACAACAGGGCGAGTACTAGCCTATATGTCAATGGTACTAGCTACTTGTCACTCAATCTTAGGCAAAGTGACAAACAGCGACGAAAGCCGCGACATGAAATCCGCGAAATATGACAGCTACTGTTTATTGGAAAATAGCGTTGTGGACACTGCATTAGATGAATTTACTGTTTATCAGACCCCAGATGAAACAAGAAGTTAACGTTAGCGAACGCTGTGGTGACTGTCCCTCTGCCTCCCCGCTGCATTGAGACGCTGTATTCCTCCGTATTAGCTAGCTAGCTGATGTTACTGTTTTAAAACCATTTTCTAGGTTAGTGGGGGTGCATCCCGCTCAAAACCAACATGAAATAACCATTAGTTGTCTAAACCGACTTAAACAGTGATTAATATGCCAAAGCTTAATTTTCATTATAAAGAGGATGGCATATAGACACTACACATGAGACCAAACTTGCCAAAATGCAAACTTAACAATGCACAGCTAGCTAGAAGCTAAACATGCTAAAATTGTACCTGCTAGCTATCATAGCAGACAAGTGCTTCACTGACTGTAACATTTACCCCACTTCATTGACTGAAATACTAGTGCCAATTTATCAGCTTGATCAATAAGTTTGCATCGCAAACGTGAACTCAAACATATAGCTATATAGCTATGCATTATCAATACTTGCAAAATTATGCATAGCATAAGCTACATATGGATAACAGCGACACATTACCAAACCAGATAACAGTGTTTTTTTTAATCACACTACCATAACATATTCTGCCGAAATTACTATCCCATTTTAAATCAAATAGGCTACATGATCATCACCTCTCAGCTAACAATAGCATGTTGCACAAAAGTCCTAATATCAAACAACGTCATTACAATCATTAATATACATGATGATTAAAAAACCACAAAAGCCAATGTTTGCTGTTAATGTTGCAATATATCAATAAATCAATACACTTACTCAGAGAGTTCAGCGCAACCGTGTCCCAGGAAAGAAAATCTCCACTGATATGACTCTCTCGTCTCAGCTCTTGGTGTAGTTCAAGGCGCATCCGCTTCTGCGGATCCGACACGGGTCCGCTCAGGATCCGCTGTTGACAGTAGAATTTACGGCGCTGCCCGGAGGTGGAGCTGATCCTCTGGGCGGCGCCAAAACGAATCTGACAGTTACACGGGTTTGGCGACTTGAACGCGTATCCGCTTAGGAGTCTCCTGCTGTGTGGGTACCTAGCAGGCTAGGCTAATGCTGTTGCGCTAACGTTAGCAAACATCGGCGTAGCGTTAGCTAGCTGTCTAAACTTGTGAAAAGCCGAACAACATCCCCATCCAAGCTGTGTTTCACTTTCCCTCTAATATTATTATGAACATAATAAAGACACCTGGATTTGGTCGAGACCAAAAGCCATATAACTATGGCAAGATCACAAGCATTTAGGTACATGGAGTGCTAGAGAAAAAGCTAACGCTAGCATAAGGCTAACTTCAAACTTCATTTCTAAAGCAGTGTTAGAACTTTTTTGACAGCATAGTACACATTAACGATGGTATTACTATATTTGTCCTATGTAATTTGTTATCATATCGAAGAGAGAAATTGACATTTAACTCACACAATAATGAACAGCTCCCATACTTTTCGCCTTTTTGGTTTACGGGGGGGCTTGTGAAATCTTTTGCCGCTTCCCTGTCTTTCATTGCAGCCAAACGCGCAACAGTTGGTAATTTTTTCAGTGATTTATGTAATTTTTTAAATAATTTATGTAATTTTTCCACTATTCCCTGCACTATGTCAATGGAAATCAGATGAATGTTGGTATCCAACATGGAGTCCACGAAACACGTGACCAACTTGGAACCAATCGCATAACAGAATAGCTAAGAACATTCGATTCCCTAGTTGGCCACACTCTCTATATAAAGGGCGCTACATTTAAGGCTCTGGTAAACAGGATTTGGTAATCCTGAAATTTGGTATTTGGATCACAGTTATCCAATTCAATGTCCTTTTAAAAAACGGGCATAAAAGTAAGATGGATCAGGTGATCCTGGATAGCAAAACATGGGATTTCGAAATCCGGATCAATTTGATTACATTTTTTGAAAACTGGGCCCTGGAGATTATGGGAAATTAATTGTGTGATATTTGAAGGTGGCCTGTGGATAAACTGGGGATCAGCTATGTGTGGAAAAGAGTAAAGCATCCAAGTTTGTACTCATCTACTTCAGTAAAAATACAAGAGGAGCAACTTTGTCACATTAGTTCTTTCCCACACTCCAGAAGCAGGAAGAATGAAAAATGTTATTCGCAAGCACTGGCATGTCCTTAAGAGTGACCCGCAGTGTTGGGAACGTTACTTTAAAAAAGTAATTAGTTATAGTTACTCACTACTTGTTCCAAAAAGTAACTGAGTTAGTAACTGAATTACTCTATAATAAAAGTAACTCGTTACCAGGGAAAGTAACTATATGGGGGAAAGAACATGGCAGCCGAGCACACGCACGGTTTAGCAGGTGCCCCGTGTGTGCCGTCTAACTCAGTTAAAGCCGTCAAAATAAGATTTTCCACTTCTTATTGGATACTTAATGCTGTTTTTATCTTATGTCTGCTTTTATTAACTACTTGGCAGCGCGTATCCACCGAATATAATGTTTGTGCTCCGTCTTACGAGTCAGTGTCTCTTGTATTCTACCTTCCTAAACAATGGGTGAGCCAAAGTGCCATCCACGCTGCATGGAAACATCAACCCAGCCAGTAAAGCTGTGAGACTTTTACATCTGGTATTTATGGTATTACTGGCAGGCGATGTGGAGATTAACCCTGGCCCTAATCCTACGAACATTAACTACCAGGCCAACATAGTCCTGCAACAGGCCCAGCTGGCCCACTCTTACTGGCTAATGCAGCCGTGGCTGGGGCCGACGTGGCCTGTAGCGGCAACCATCCATCAGCCATTATTTCCTATCACATTGCTTCCAGCAGCGTGTGGTATGCCTTTGGCAACTTACCCTTCCCGGCCGTTGTGGCGAGTTGCAGCGATTCGTCCTGCAGAGCCGCTGGGCCGAGGGCTCGCGTCGGAGAGCTGGGTTTCCAGTGGCTGCTCATCTGCAACAACTACAGGTGTAGTAGGGACGCGGAACCGGTTCACCTCTAACTGGATGTGGGCTGCCCATGCAGCTGTACAGAGCCGAGAACCAGCGTTGCAACAGCAGGAGCCTACGGAACACCTCTATCCACCACCTGTTGCTAACATTGCAACAGCCAGGCTGTGTCCAGCTGCCATCGGTGAGACGGAGGCACTGCCCGGTGTTTCGGTTTAACGAGAGACCATGTTAACTGGCGACCGTCAGCCAAATGCGTCTGCTGTTGTCGTAGTGACGACAGCTGTTGAAAACGGGAAGAGAATACGTAGCTGTCCGCGTGAATGCCTTTCAATTAAGTTGTCATTAAAATGTTAAAACAACGACGTTTACGTTACCTCTCTGACTTGTCTTTGCAGTGTTGTCTGAGGAAACTTGTCAGGTCGCGGTTTGAATGTAGCTTGCTGTTAAGGAAAACAGGAAGACAGCGTTGCTCTTCCTGTTAATGTCTATAATACGTTTTATTGAATAGACATAGGCCTATTAGTCTTCAGATCTTGTTTAAGTAAACACATGCCACGCATCGATGTATTAAGAGAATGATGTCACGTTGAAAACTATGTAGCCCTTTTAAAAGTAGAAAATAAATTAATAAAAAACTTGGATTCGAACTCTTACCATTGTGGGGAAAAAATAAACAATTCAGCAGCCTAACGCACTGCACCACCACGTTGCATCGTTAATTGATGGACATGGCATGATATGAACTCAAACGTCACACAGAGTCTCTTAAAATTAGGAGGTAGCCAGATCAAGTTGTGACCATAACCACACTGCATGCAAATAACTGACAAGCTGCTCTTGCTCAGAAATTGTCTTTGTTTTGTTTGATTCCCACACAATGCACAAGACGTGCATTGTGTATGTTTGTCCACGGTAAACACGTTGAAATAATGCAACATCTGTCTATACTTGTAAACAAAAAAAGCAGAAAAGTGCAATGTGATATACATAGCCTATGCTTTTTCTTTTTTTGCACTTCTTTGGATGCTAACTGAATTTCGCTGTCTTTGTAGTGTACTCTGCACCATGACAATAAAGTTGAATCTAATCATTCATGCTCCGTTTTGCACACCCTTATTTCATTATATCTGCCATGCCCCATGCACAGTTGCACAAATGCACATCCTCACCTGCACTGCTTTCATATCTGTTTACGCTCTTTTGCACTATTCATCTGTCCTGGCATGTTCAACTGTTCTCCCCACCTTTGTTGTCGTTTTTTTACATCTACTGTTCTACATCACTAGCTAGACCACATTTTGCACTAACTATATACTGACTTTTTACTACATTTCTGCATTTATATAGTTTCCACTTACTGTATTTTGACTCTTTACTAAATCTCAGCAGTGATATGACTGTCTATTCATATTGTGTTATTACCTTATCACTTTCGCATATCCTTCGACTTACTTACACCTCACTTTGCGCCAGCTTTGTAATGCCTACTTAATAATCTGTACTGTTACCACATTAACATTTTATAACAATTATCTGGATTTAAATGGCTGTTAATTGTGTTGGAAACCAGTAAAATAACAAAATGATCTTATGTACATGGACAGTGTGGTCACAACTTAATCTAGCTGCCTACTGTTTTAAATATACGATATATGAGATATTTTGATGCTATACTTACCACATCTCATTGTAGAACCTGTGGTGCGCTGTGTTGGTCACTTAGTCTCTTGCTTTTTCCCCCCACAATGGCACGAGTTCGAATCCCGTGAAATCATGTTGTTTATTTATTGATTGATTTATTATTTGATTTATCAGAGATGGGCACTTGAGTTTCAAGTTTATTTCAATGTGTTTACCGTGGACAAACATACAAGACGTGCATTGTGTGGGAATCAAACAAAACAAAGACAATTTCTGAGCAAGAGCAGCTTGTCAGTTATTTGCATGCAGTGTGGTTATGGTCACAACTTGATCTGGCTACCTCCTAATTTTAAGAGACTCTGTGTGACGTTTGAGTTCATATCATGCCATGTCCATCAATCAATGATGCAACGTGGTGGCGCAGTGCGTTAGGCTGCTGAATTGTTTTTTTTTCCCCCACATGGTAAGAGTTCGAATCCAAGTTTTTTATTAATTTATTTTCTACTTTTAAAAGGTCTACATAGTTTTCAACATGACATCATTCTCTTAATACATCGATGCGTGGCATGTGTTTACTTAAACAAGATCTGAAGACTAATATGTCTATTCAATAAAACATATTGTAGACATTAACAGGAAGAGCAACGCTGTATTCCTGTTTTCCTTAACAGCAAGCTACATTCAAACCGCGACCTGACAAGTTTCCTCAGACAACACTGCAAAGACAAGTCAGAGAGGTAACGTAAACGTTGTTGTTTTAACATTTTAATGACAACTTAATTGAAAGGCATTCACGCGGACAGCTACGTATTCTCTTCCCGTTTTCAACAGCTGTCGTCACTACAACAACAGCAGGCGCATTTGGCTGACGGTCGCCAGTTAACATGGCCTCTCGTTAAACCGAAACACCGGTGCGCCGGCACTGAGCCGTGGGCCGGAGATGTGGCAGCGGGGTGCTGAGGGTCATCTGCTGTTGCTTGATACTGATTTCGCCCCCGCGCCGCTACCTTCGGTCCAAGCCGACGGGGGGACATTGTGCACGGCTGGGACTGGTTGGTTTGCGGGTTATCCGGCGGGTCTGGGCCGGGAACCAGCGCTGCAGCAGGAGGTCACCACCATAACGCCCGGTACAAAAGAACAGTTCCCTCACACTACCACATGTAAGATTCGTAACCCAGTATTCAGAAAACATAAACGTTTCAAATTATTCAGGACACTTAATCAGGCTAGGACTGTTTGGGATCCAGTATATAAAAAGGGGGGGTTGTTGTCATTTAAATGTTCGCAGCTTGGTGCCAAAACGTGAACAGATTGAACATTTGTTATGTAATTCTAATATTGATTTTATGGGTTTATCTGAAACGTGGCTTACTAGCTCCTCACCTGAGGCTGCTGTGTCACTACCAGAGTACACAACTTTCAGGAAAGATAGGGGTCAGGGGAGGGGTGGGGGGGTTCTTATATATGTTAAGAATAACTTGAAATGTAATCAGATTAAATGGCCCAGTAACATCACATTAGAATGCATTGGTGTAAACATCTCCCTCTCGAGGGAGATGTCGCTGCAGTTATCTGCATCTATCGCAAACCTACTGCCAGTCTGGATTTTTATGACCAGCTCAAAGCTCTCCTCACGTTATGTAATCATAAAAAAGAAATCCTTCTTTTTGGGGATTTTAACGTTAATTGGGATCATAAAAAAGACTGACAAAACCTTTAACAGATTATTTTAACCTCATTCAGTTAATAGAACAACCTACCAGAATTACACATCGTTCTCATTCTCGAATTGATTTAGTTTTCACCAATAAACCGGAAAGAATCACAAAAACCCATAACTTGTTAACAGGTCTCTCAGACCATAATGTAATTTTTTTCTCTAGAAAGATTAAACGTCTAGAAAATATATGTCGTACTTCAACAAACCGTACGATTAATATGACAATTCCCAAGAATCAACTAGAAAATGTGGATGGAGCTTTGAAAGATATTGACTGGACTGGCCTCATGGATTGCAGGGATGCAGATGCTGGCATTGACTTATTTCTCTCGAAAGTTAAAGAGGTTATCCTCTCTTTCTCCAGGAGGGGGCGCCATGGGAGAAAGAAGAACTCTCTTCCCTGGCTTAAAGGAGAACTCCGGGCAATTTTTCCGTTAATCTTGATTTCTATATGTATATGAGTACAAAGGCACTCTTTATCTTATGCCCCCATAACTGTCGTTTTAGCTGAGTGGGAGCTCTCAGCATTAGCTGCAGCAGCTCCGTGTTGCTAGCACCGACTCGGCTCGTTTTTTTTGCTATTGGCAGTACTCACATACATATAGCGGTCAAGATTAACGGAAAAATTGCCCGGAGTTCTTCTTTAACTCTGCCTGTTTAAAGCTAATGAAGCACAGGGATCAGTTACTCAGAAAATCTATTAAGTCAGGCCTTAATATAGACAGACGTAATTTCACAGGAGCCAGAAATAAAGTAACGACTGAATTACGGAAGGCCAAAGCAAACTTTTTTATTAAAATTATAGAAAACGCTAGAGGTAATAGTAAAAAAATATGGCATAACATAGATAAATTGACAGGGAAACAACCCAAGCGAGAAAATAAAGGCTTGGAATTAAAAATTAACAATCAGCTGGTGAGAGACCCTGTTGTTCTGGCACAAGAGCTTAATTTCTTTTTTATTAACTCAATAGAAGATATAGTGAAACATTTCACATTTTTTGAAGGTTCTGATCAGCAGGTTGCTACTCTATCTGACAATACTCAGTCAAAATTTCACATCCAAGAAATAACAGAACTAGAAGTCATTGATATCATTACGGCTTTGAACAATTCTAAAGCCAAGGATATTTATGGGCTCGATACTACCTTTATCAAATCAAATAAGGAAGCTTTAGCACCTCCAATCATGCACCTGGTTAATGTATCTATAAAAAACTCAATTGTCCCTATGGCGTGGAAATTGGCCTCAGTAACCCCAGTATTTAAAGCTGGTGATAAATCTGACATAAGTAACTATAGACCAATTAATATTTTACCTATAATCTCTAAAATAATTGAAAAATGGGTTGTTAAACAACTCATTGAATTTCTTAGTAACAGCCAAACATCTTTACATCCCATGCAGTTTGGGTTTCGGCCACGCCATTCAACCGAGACTGCATTGGCCTTATTTATGGAAAAAATGACAAAATGACAAAATGACAAAAATAGATGTGTGGGTGCAGTGTTTTTAGATTTGAAAAGAGCTTTCGACGCAGTCAATCACAGTGTGCTGCTATCTAAATTGTCCCGTTTTAACTTTTCGGTTCAAGCTATTAAATGGTTTTGTTCGTACCTGTCTCACAGAGAGCAATGCACTGTGGTGGACGGGGTTAGTTCTGTTTACATGGGTTGTCCAGTGGGGGTCCCTCAAGGGTCCATACTGGGGCCCATTTTATTTTCATTATATATAAATGATTTACCTGATTATTGTTTAAATGTTGATGTCCAGCTTTACGCCGATGATGCTGTGATTTTTACTGAAGGGAAAAATCCTGAGGAGGCAGCACGTGTGCTCACAACAGCTCTTACACATATACAAACATGGCTCAATAGATCATGTCTTATTTTAAATGCAAAAAAAACTGCAACCTTCTACCATTACGCCTTCTCAATTCGGGGTGTTTTTGGGTACAGAGGAGTTGGAAATTGTTACGGAGTTTAAATACTTGGGCGTGATTATAGATTCCAAACTTTCTTTCAAAAATCATGTTAAAATGATTTCCAACAGAATTAAATTTAGTCTTTGTAATTTTAAGCAAATTAGAGGATCTTTGTCAGATAAGGCTGCCCTGATGTTCTTGCACTCAATGATATTTTCACATCTAAACTACTGCATCACCAGCTGGTCTATGTCGGGTTCTACTATCCTAAAACCAGTTGAGCTTTTGTACAAAAAGGCACTCAAAATTTTAGATAAAAAACCCTTTTCTTACCATGATTGCAAAATCTTAGAGAAATACAACTTATTGACTTTTGAAAATGTTTGTAAATTTTCCTCAATATGCTTAGTTTATAAAGTACTACATGGCTTGGCGCCACCCCCATTGCAAGAATTTATTAAATACAGACAGACTCGGATTACTAGAGCTGTTGTAAACAGGGACAGTGAGGTTCCTTTTAGAAAAACTTCTTTTAGCCAAAATGCACTATCTAT